>OZ005662.1:27914148-28015148 GCA_963930645.1 Salticus scenicus
TCCAGATCAATAAAAAATGTACAACTAGAATATCAATTTTGAATGTCAGTACTTTTTTTTCCGGGGGGGGGGCTTCAGTGCCCTAGCCCCTCTCCTCACGTAGATCCGCCACTGCAATAAGATTACTTTTTTAGACAATAAGATTATTTTTTAAGTACAAATGTCATTCTAGGCTATAGACTGAGAGGCTTAAAGCAAAAGTTTAATTATAATGACACTTATGGGGCTAATTTATTAAATTTTTTGGTCTAAAAATAGGTCATTCATAAAAATCATTAATCTTGAAAGGAAAAACCTTTCAAATTCACAAAAAAACATTACATTTAAACAGCCCTTTCGCAAAAGTGTAATGATTTTAAAAATAAGGGGTCGATCCCGGCAAAAATTGGGACCCTTTTGCTGCCCCTTCACAAGATTCAAATCTCTTGGGCACTTTCAAAAAATTCAAATCATTAAAATGGGTCCCTTCACAAAATTTTGTTTTATAAAAATTATATTCTGTAAAATTTTTCCGTGTTTACAATATTATTTTTAATGAGTGTCTATACTTGTTTTTTAAAATGCTATTAACTTGATATTAAGCATTAGATAGAGTAACTGCTAAAATGAAAGGTTTCTAGCAACAATTCTTTTTTTATCAAAAATAAATAAAAACTTCACAAAAATAATTTGTTTTTTTCACAAAATGTGCCCCAAAAATTAAAACCTGGATCAACCCATGAAAATTTTCAAAAATCTTAGATAAAAAAATTACGTATTTTGCTGATCAGCTGGAAAAGTACATTTTAAAGTCAAATTACACCAATGATCTGTACAATAGAAACTATTAGCAATTTATATTAATCGAGAATTAAAAAAAAAAAAAGTATTTTTTCTGTTTTTACACTCATCTCACTTGGTTTTAGATAATAGTGAGAAATTCTATATATAGATAAGAAATTAAATATATAGAAATATATATATACAGAGACAGAGATAGAGACCGATAAACAAAGTGAAATAGGTCGATTTCTAAAGAAATCACCCTAAAGGTTGGGGAAGGGGGGGATTACAATCCTAATTAAGAATTCTTTAAAGATCTGCAGATTAATTTAACAGCTAAAGAAATAAATATTTAGGCTTAAAAATACACATATAATTTATCTTCATTTTTAGTGCTAGAGGCCTATTTCAGTCGGTACAGCGTTGTCGATTTTATACGTCACTCTTAATAGTGCTAAGGGCCTATTTCAGTCGGTTTATTGAATGGGGATTTATTGAATGAAGTCCCCACCAAGGCCCAACTTTGACATGAGTCCCCCCAGGCCCAACTTTGACATGAGTCTCCCCCAAGGTACCCCTATTTCAGTCGGTACAGCGTTGTCGAATTTTTATACGTCACTCTTAATAGTCCTAAGGGCCTATTTCAATGGGTTTATTGAATGGGGATTTATTGAATGAAGTCCCCCCAAGGCACAACTTTGACATGAGTCCCCCCCAGGCCCAACTTTGACATGAGTCCCCCCCAAGGTACAACTTTGACATGAGTCCCCCCAAGGCCCAACTTTGACATGAGTCCCCCCAGGCCCAACTTTGGCATGAGTTCCCCCAAGGTACAACTTTGACATGAGTGTCCCTCGAGTCACACCTTTCACATGAGTCCCCCCCAAGGCACACCTCCCCCTCATTGGGAAAAAGAGAAAAAACGTTGTTTTGCGGCTATAAGACAGTTTGGACTTCCAACGTTATTTGTTACAGTATCTGCAGCTGAAACACATTGGTTTGATTTAATGAAAACTTTATCATGGAATTTAGATCGTCACGAATTAACTAAAGAAGAATTTGTCGATGTTAACAAGTTTAGCAGTAGGCCTCTGGCACTAAATTAAAATCTGTCAATGTCAGATTTTCATGTTTTAAATAATGAAATAATGTCGTGTCTGTATAATTTTTTTTTTTTTTTTTTTCATTTTACATGCATATTTCATGAATTGCCATTACTTCTAGTAATGCCAGACATGGTTCACCATTTATGGTTTGCAGATAAATTTTATTTTGTTGCAGATAGATTCAGAAAATTCTGCTACTGGGTTGATGATTAAAAAATATTAATTAATATTTCTATAATTGATCTGAAAAACATGGCACATTTTTCATGAAAATTTAAAAAAATCTCAAATGAAAAAATATGGTGTTTTCAGCAAATAAACACAAACACATAAATTTCTAGGATTTTTGTTATTTTCAGTAAAATAATCAGATACTTAGAGAATTAGCTTAAAAATAAATATAAAAATTTGCGGAAAAAAAAAAAAATCCTCTATTCATCAAATGATGACAATTTTGTCAATCAGTTTTGAAGAAATTTTACATTTCATCAATCAGCTGCAAACCTATTGCATCTAATTTGCCAACTGCTTTCAGATTAGCATTAAAAATTATACTCCATTCAGCAGGGTTGGTTGATTTTACCCCGACCCAAAAAAACTCAGGTGGTTTTTTTCACCGCTTGAAAAAAACCCGCTTGAGAAAACTCGAGGGATTTTTAAAAATCCTTATTCAAATTTGCACTTTTATAATGAATATTAACAATAATTAAAAAATAGTTTAGCAAAATCTATTAAATAGAAGAAATTTCATAAAGCAACACTAAATGATCCTATGAAGTATGATTTTAATTATTAAAATCAAGGTTTTTGTTGTAAACGGCGGTTAAAAAGAATTTTAGAATACAGTGAAACATCAATAATACATCGGCAGGAAATAACGGAACAGCTTTACTATAAGGCACCCATTGCTGTTGCCGATGTAAATCTCATGGGTGAGTCGATTCGATACTGCAAATCGATTCTCTGAATCATTACAAAACATCAAAAATATATTTAAAAAAAAATTAATTACAGGCATGAGAGTTGGACAAAAAGTCTGAAAATATGCATAAACTCAAATTTCACACAAAAAAAGAAGGAAAACGACGTGGCACCAACATATTTTGCATTAAAAAGAAAAATATTTAAGAACTATATCGTTCGGGTAAATTACAAAGCTGTTTTAAGAGAAAAATGCAAATAATTTCTGATAAAAATTCAATAATAATACATTAAAATAATGTTATTGCAACAATAAATTTATTTACTTAGGTTTAAAATTTTCTAAATCATATGTACAAGCTCAATTAACTGTAAAGACTCGTTTAATGTGATGTAAATTTATACAAATAAGAATCTGATTATCACTATTTGAAATACTCAAGCCTAGTTTTTGTATTACTTGATATGGAATGGCTATCATTAAAAAGAATAAAATAAAAGAGAGAGAGAGAGAATCTCCCTTTCTTTTTTTATTTTAATGCAATTTTAATATTATTTTAGTTCAAAATATTAGACAATGTTGATAGGTAAACTTGCAGTATGTATAGAGATTGCTGCATTGTAAAAGGTATAAAATTGCATGAAAGCTGAAATATGAAACTGGCCTTGATAAAAATAAGCAAATTAGGTTAAGGTAAATGGTTCATATTTAATGGCGGATAGCCTACTAGGTGGGGCGTTTCAGTCTGCATTTACCAAATTCATTATCCCTTTTTTTTTTTTTTTTTTTTTGAAAATCCATACTGCAGCGGTCAGTATCTCAATATTAAAAAAAAAAAAAAAAAAAAAAAAAAAAAAAATCACTGGATACCCTTAATTTTGTCGTGCATGAATCAGAAAATGCATAGAAATCTGTACAGCATGAATTACTACCATACACTATTTTTTCCCTAAATGATTCAATTTAAAAAAAAAAAAAAAAAAAAAAAAACATTCATTCAGCTGTGGCACATTACGATAAACACATACGAGCAGCTGACGCAAAAAGAAAAAGTTCCGAGATGGTCAAATGAAGTTCCCATACAAAAAGATTGCTATTAAAGAGGGACGATACACTGAATCCCATCACAGCGTCACAAATTGCCAATGAATGCCCTATAGTAAAGCTTATCCAAGAAAAACAATTAAAATAACGTTTGAAATAGCATGGTATCAATTTCACTCTTACAAAAGTACATGGCTATTTACATCTTTCCATGGTTCTAAATAAGGCGAAAACCATTATTAATACTTCATATGGCTAATATAAAAAGTACTTTTTATATCTATAATAAGTAATGCAGTCGAACCTTGTTAATGTGAATCGCCAGGGGGATAAAAAAAAAAAAAAATCATGTTATCAGTAGTTCATGCTATCAATAATTCAGCTTCAGAAAATGCTTTTGCAAGTTGAGTTGTTCAGTAACTCCAGCCTTTCTATAGTTCAATAAATTTGAAAGGATTTTAAAATACTGTTACACTTTACGTTTACATCGTCGATACTGGGCAAATCGTTGGTAACTGAAGCAAAAATTAAAATATTTATTCAAAAAGATAATTGGATTTAAACTCATGTAACAAACTCAATTCTCGGATAAGGTCACAAAACGTCCCCATATTTTGGGGACAGTCCTCTTTTTTATTTTCTTCCGTATGTAATATAGAAAAAGTACTGGATTCGCGAAAGTTTTCGACCTCAGTCTTTTTAAGGATTTACACGTGCTGAGATTTCCTGAACACGAATTGATAGTTTTTAGAAAATGTCTGTCTGTCTGTGTGTATCACGACTTTTGCGGACACTGTAGCTCACGAACCAATGAATGAAATTGAACCAAACTTGGTATTTAGTTGCACCCTGACATAAACTGGGGCTGATTAGATATAGGGATCAATCGCTCAACAGGTGGCGCTGTGATCGCATTTTTTGTAAACTTTTAACATGGCAGTAAGAGACAAAATTTCGTATAAATGTGCATAATGAGAGTTATTTTAAACTCATAGTTGTAAAATTAATATGAATTATTGACAATAGTAGTAGTTAACTAGAAAAAAAAATGTGCATGTGGGGGCATCGGTTTCCCTACCTGGGGGGGAAGTACCCCACCATGGGGGGGTTCATGATGGGTATCTTTCGAAAGGTCTCTTTAATACCTTAAAGGAATGGTTGAACTATTAATCTGTGATAAATTAAAACAAAGTTATCATTTTTTTTTTTTTTACTTTTAACATTTTTTTTTTTTTAACGAAATTTAACCAAACTTGGTATTTAGTTTCTCCCTGACATAAATTGGTGCTGATTACATTTGGGGATCAATCGCTCAACAGGTGGCGCTGTGGTCGCATTTTTTCTAAATTTTTAACATGGCTGTATAGGACAAAATGTCGTATAAATGAGAGAGTACAAATAATGAGAGTTAAACTCGTGATTGTAAAATTAACATGAATTATTGATAATAGTAGTAGTTAACTAGGAAAAAAAATTGTGCATGTGAGGCATCGGTTCCCCCCTGGGGGGGAGTACCCCTCCATGGGGGGGGGGTAAAGTTTCAAGATGGGTATATTTCGAAAGGTCTCGTCAATACCTTTAAAGCGAATTGTTGTACTATAAATCTGTGGTAATTTTAAACAAAGTTATGGATTATTTTTCTTTTAACAACAACAACAAAAATCGATTTTTTATTTTATTTCTTTCTTTTTTTTAAAAAAAAAAAAAATATTGTTACTGAGTGAATTTGTATAGGGAAATATACAAGAAAGTCTTGTGGTAGCCACAACATACTAGTTTAATTTTATTATTATTATTATTATTTTTTTTTTACGCATAATCTTTTTTTTTTTTTTTTTTCGAAGTGAATCTTTTGTCGCCATTTATAATTTAAAACTGACGATACTGTACTTTTTTTAAGCATTGCTTTTGTCGCCATTTCTTATTTTGAAATTTGAGTCATCTCGCAGAAAAGAAATAGACTCGGAAAAAAGTTTTTTTTTTTTTTTTTTTTTTTTTGTATGTGTGTGTGTGTGTGTGTTATATTTCAATTAAATATTATTAAATTTTAAATAGCTGATTTTTTTTTTTTTTTTTTTTTTTTTTTTTTTGAAAAAAATGAACCAGTTTTGCATTTGAATCTCCTTGAAATTTTTCTATTCTGCTTTTATATTAAAATAAAACATAAATTAATAAAATAATTAAAAATAAAAATAAAAAGCTATATTTTAAAATTTCAATAAATATTTCTCATTTTATTCGAACATTTCAATTTTTATTTTTATTTTTTTTCTAAACCTTGACCAGGCATAGGGCAAAATTATATATAAAAACGTATAATGAGGCATAGTTATTGAAAAATCTTAACGGAACTTTTTGTTTTTATTTGTTATTTTGAAAAGAAGCCGTAATATAAATTTTGTGATAGTGACGTGAATCCCCCTTCCCCCCCAAAAGGGGGGGGGGTGCCCCTTGAGGGACCATCAAAAATAATGTTGTTTTTTGAAAACAAGCTTCATTCCATTTAAAGCAATGCGTAGCACGTGATTCTGC
Organism: Salticus scenicus; assembly: GCA_963930645.1. Taxonomy (NCBI): domain Eukaryota; kingdom Metazoa; phylum Arthropoda; class Arachnida; order Araneae; family Salticidae; genus Salticus; species Salticus scenicus. The sequence goes on from OZ005662.1 coordinate 27,920,515, forward strand.
ATGCTTTGAAACGGGAGATACAAATTTTTAAACATTTAATTTTTTTTTTTTTTTTTTTTCGGGACTTGGAAAAAGAAATAAACAAAATTTGCAGATATTATTTTTCTACAGATACCAATTGGGATCGATAGCCTACCGATCGAATTTCTACTGATGTATGTAAAGATCTATTGATATCGATTGAGGATATAATCAATAGATTACAGATATCAATAGCTTCTATTGATAGCGATAGGGACATCCATAGAAATCAATTCATGTCAATAAAACTCTATTTTGTGATTACCTAAAGGAAAAGAAAAAAAACATTTTCAAGGCATTTTGAAATAAATTTTTCATAAAAAAAAAAAAAAAAAAAAAACCACAACTAACTTATTAAAAATATTTAATTTTTGTAATTAAATTAATTTCTTATTAAATACTTTTCAATTTTTACCATGTTTTTATTAACTTCGATTCTTGTTTGTTTGTTTGTGTGTTTGTCAGGGATAAATCTTGCAATCGATATTTAACTAACTTCCCGACTAGCTAGATATTTGAAATTTTCAGGACAGCTCACAACACGGTGACAATACATTTTTCTAATAATTTTAGTCAACTATTTCAAGTCCCGCTGCCTTCGGCAGCACTTATATGATTCGACAGAAAATTTATTTAACTAACTTCCCGACTAGCTAGACATTTGAAAGTTTCTGAATAGTTCAGAACACGGTGAAAATTCATTTTCTTAATACCTTTAGCCAATTGTTTCGGGCTTCTGCTGCCTTCGGCAGCGTTATCAGTACAAAGCTTGCAATCGATTTTTCACTAACTTTCCGACTAGCTAGACATTTGAAACTTTCAGGACAGCTCACAACACGGTGACAATAAATTTTTCTAATAATTTTAGTCAACTATTTCATGTCCCACTGCCTTCGCCAGCGCTTATATTATTCGACAGAACATTTATTTAACTAACTTTCCGACTAGCTAGACATTTGAAATTTTCAGAATAGTTCAGAACACGGTGGAAATGCATTTTTTTATTACCTTTAGCCAACTACTTCGGGTTCCTGCTGCCTTCGGCAGCATCATCAGTACTGAGCTTGCAATCGATTTTTCACTAACTTTCCGACTATCTGGACATTTGAAACTTTTAGGACAGCTCATAACACGGTGACAATACATTTTTCTAATAATTTTAGTCAACTATTTCAGGTCCCACTACCTTCGGCAGCGCTTATATTATTCGACAGAAAATTTATTTAACTAACTTCCCTACTAGCTAGACATTTGGAACTTTCAGAATAGTTCAGAACACGGTGAAAATGCATTTTTTTAAAATAACTTTAGCCAACTGTTTCGGGTTCCTGCTGCCTTCGGCAGCGTTACCAGTAAAAAGCTTGCAATCGATTTTTCACTAACTTCCCGACTATCTGGACATTTGAAACTTTTAGGATAGCTCAGAACACGGTGACAATACATTTTTCTAATAATTTTAGTCAACTGTTTCAGGTCCGTACTGCTTTCGGCAGCGTTCATATGATTCAACAGAAAATTAATTTAACTAACTTCCCGAGTAGCTAGACATTTTGAACTTTCGGAATAGTTCAGAATACGGTGAAAATGCTTTTTAAAAATATTTTTATCCAATTGCTTCGGGACCCTGCTGCCTTCTGCAGCGTTTCCACTATAAAGCTTGCAATCAACTTTTAACTAACTTCCCGACTAGATAGCCATTTGAAACTTTTACAATAGCTCAAAAGACGATAGCAAGGAATTTTTTTTAATACTTTTATCCAATTGCCAGGGTTCCGGCTGCCTTCAGTAGCGTTTATATGATTCAACAGAAAATTTAAAAACATGGTTTATAAAAATTTTTTTATCTTATAATTATTTTTCTATAATAATTGATAGAAAAGAAAAAAAAAAACCTCGATTATGTAAATTTTTTTGAAGTGCATTTTTTAAATCTATAATAATAAAAGAAGATGTCTGTCTCTCTGTCTGTCTGTCTGTCTGTCTGAGTATCTATAGGTTCAGCTCCTATTGAACGCAGAACTACAATATTTGACATACGGGTGCTCCGAAGCCTGCCCGAATGCATAGTGAAAACAGAATTTAAAAATTTTAATTAGTTGCGGAGATATTAATTAAAATGTAAACCTATATCTAATGAAGAAGTGATCTCAATGACAGAATTCACCGCGATTGCATAAAAATAGATATTTTAACGAAGTTAAAAACAGAAAAAGTGGAAAATAAATTAGAAATATTAGTCCGATCGTTACGAATTTGGTACCAAATGAAAGGGAATTTTTTTCCGAATCTAAGAGTGCAAGTGGCTTATCTCTACAGCAATTAGATTTTTTAAAATTAACTAAAGTATGAAATTTAGTTGACAACAGGCAGTTATTTCATTTATCAAAGATTCTTCAGTGCCAGGTGCTAGACATGCTGGCTTCCGGTCGGGAAAAAATGTTTTTCGTCTTTCGCCCACGTGACAAAGTAGTGGAAATAAAAAAAGTAATTTTTGAATTTTTTCAATTTAAAATCGATCAAAAGCAGAACTTCGAATTTGCCCGTCATTATGGCTCACCTGTATGCAGTTAAAAAAATCTAAAGTATAGCTTTAAAAATAAAATAAATAGACATATTATATTTATTTAAATTCATTTTTATTTCATCTGTTAATGACACGAAAAGTTACTTTTAACAGAATAATATTGATTTTTTTTTCATTTTTTTTATGAATTCGGTTGTAAAAAAGCAGTTTTGGAATTCTTAAATTTTAGACGGATTTCAATAGAAATCGTTAATCGCCCTTGATAGATTAGCCATTTTGAGTCTAAAATATATCAAAGATATTCATTATTGTAATACATAATACATCATTCAAAAGATATTTTAAGGTATTTTTATTGCAGGCTATTGAAATGATATAAGCCGTTCAAATTCTGTACGAAACTTTCGGAGAAAACTACGGAAAAACCAGAAAATTTTTATTCTTTTATATTTTACAGAGTTTTAAATTCAGATTTTCGCTCACATTTCGCACTAATAATTTTTAACGGTATATAGCAAGGAATTAAGCAAGTTTTGGAGAAAACCACAGATAAGTCACACACAAATCTTTATAAAAAATGTTTGTATTATCTTTGTTTTTCAGCTTCTAATTAGAATAATTTCATTTTTATATTATCGAAAGTGAAATTCGAGATTTCACCTGATTTACACGTTTTAAGGTTTCCTGATTAGGTTTTCTTTTGTATTTCAGCTACTAACAAAAATAATTTCATAAGTAATACATCATTTGAAAGCTTTGTTGATTTGGAATTGAACAATATATTACAGAAATTTCTACCGCCAGATGGCGCTTTAAAATTTCAATATTTCAAATTCTAATGAGCGAGGAAGATGTTGTAATTTATAAAACGGGGATAAGACGCCGCAGGCGCCACCGAGCGGGACTTAGCTAAAGTCAGAAATTTGAAAGATCATAACATGGTGAGCGAGCAGGTTGTTTCAGATATTGGAAAGGGAAGAGGGCGCCGAAGACGCTACACTGCGATTTCAATAAGCTATTTTCACGGTATATCAATAAGCTGTTATTAGACCTGAAAAGGGAAAAAGTTCGTAAAGTCGGATTTTTCAGGGATTGCGAACCAGCTGGTCGCCGAAGGCGGCTAGTTCGAAATAAAATAATCGAGACAATCACTAGGCACGCGCATAAGGAATGTAATATCACTCGAAATAAAATAATGGAGATAATCATTCTCGCACACTTAACGAATGAAATAAACGAGTGAAATGATCGAATGCAATTAACGAGAGAAATGATCGAATGAAATTAAAGAATGAAATGATCGAATTAAATTAATGAAGGATTTTTAGATAATCGAGTTAATCGATTATTTCACTCGAATGACGGCACATCTCTAAAAACGATTACCCGAGTTAAAATTATGACATCATTTTCAGGGTTGTGGAGAGCCCAACCCTAAGGCTCCTATATATGCGAGCTGGCGCATCAGGCATTTTGTTGCCTTAGGGTTGCCACATGTACCCAGCGCGTTTCTCTGATAAACAAACCACAAACACTTTTTTTTATCGTCTTACGTTATTTTAGAGTAATTTATTTTATTATATTTCATAATTTTAGCTAAGTAAACTATGATATGAAAGTTTGTTTAGCGATAAACTGCTATAATCTTTCAAGAAGTGATTATAAAGTGTTCACAGACCTTCTATTACTGTGTATTTCAGTTTTGGCGACATTTTGTAAAAGAAACAGAAACCGCCCTAACAACACATCCTCAGAATAAAATGACATTCTGAGAATGTACTATGCCAAAAATGTGTTTTTAGGAACATTATTGTTGCTTATTGCTCTTAACTTGACCGGATTAGCTTCAGATCAAGATTTCTTAAAATCATTAGGGAAGCGATAAGGACGCCAAGCGGGAATGCTGTCCTCTTCGGAGGCAAAAAAATGGCGGTGATGCGCCGGCCTATTATTTTATTTAGGGGCTCTACCCAACCCAAGCCCGGGCTGTGTATGGTAAACTCAATCTAAAACAGACATATCAATAGGGCAGTTCCTTGTTTGTAAACAAACATCTCAACTCTCGGTAGTGGTTGGCAGAAAGCACTCGTTCCCACCATTGACGACTATGGCTGTTTTTGATCATAGAGATATTTAAATCATTTATATTTCGTTCTACTTATGCAGATGTTTCAGAATGTGTTTGAAATAAAAAATACATTTAAAAATTAAGCTCGACGAAGCCCATATAAAAGGATATAATATCGTACAGATTCATATTTCTTAGGAAAAAGCGATCGGCCGTTAGGCCAATCAGTGTTCCATCGAAGGCAATTTGTTGGGGGAAAATGGGATGATTAATGTAATCAAATTTTCATAAAGTTTATTCACGACGTGATTTATTTAATAATGTATCCATAATACTTATGGATTCTATTACTTTATAACTAAAACATGAATATTATTCGAATACAGTAGTTGCTGTATAGCATTGCATTTTGCACCTGTAATGTTACGAGATTCTGTCATACTTAATAATACCTTTCTGTTGTCGAATTATTCTTTTATTAATAAGTTTTCCTCAAGTTGGACGCTTTTTCTCGGAACGGAATCTATCCATTAACATTATGTCTAACCCCTATAAGTTGGAACCTCTCTAAGTTGGACACTTTTTCTTGGAACCGTAGGTGTCCAACTTAGAGAGGTTTTACTGTATTATTTTTAATAATAACAAATTATTTGAGCAACAAAACCGTAAGTTTCTATATGAATCCCACCTATTAAAACTAAGAAAATTAAATTGTCTGCATGAGCAGTGCTGACTGAAAATAAATTGCAGTTCAAGGGGTTAAAGATGTTCTAAACATGATTTGACCATTCAGAAACTGACTGTGTGTGTGTGTGTGTTAGATGTGATGAAGCTCTGTACCTGTGATGAGAAAAAAAATAAATCCCTCTCCCATACATACACTCTTCTACATCAATTTACTATTAATTTCACCTCTAATTTGTTGTTTCAAAACAATAATTTAGACTATTAAATATTAAGCATTAGCACTGTTGGAAGAAAAAATTAAATTTTCTTGTATTTTTAACTAAAAAAGAAAGCAGTCATTATTATTATTATTATTATTTTTTTTTTTTTTTAAACGCTGTTAGTGAAATGTGTATTAATGGTTTTTAAAAGATTCGAGGTCAGTGTGTCATCAACATTTTAGACTGTCTTTCAGAAAAATTTAGCATGCTGTGTTTAGTAAAAAAGCTGAGCGAAATCCCTCATGTGATATGACCATAAGGGAGAAGATGCTGGGTTCGATCCTAAGTCACATTCATCTTAGCTGTTTGGAGTTTTACAGGGTTTTCCCTGAAACTTGCATGAACATGGCCTAGAAACCTTTCATAGTCAATCAGTCCCAACCTACACAACACGATCCAGTTTTGCCCTTTACCATTATTGGATATTATACTGATTGTTCATGTCAATTTAAACTTCACAATTTTCTGAATTACTCGCATTTGTACACAAGATTTCATTAAAGAAAATCCTTAAAAGATCACCCCCCCACCCCACATACACATATATCACATATAATGGAGGGTGTTGTGTTGTTTAACATAAATTGACTATGAGAGGAGAGGACCCTAAGCATGGGTGGTGGCCTTTCCGTGGCCTTCCTTTCCGGCCTTCCCGTCTTTATAAAGAGTCCTAGCTCACATTCATGTAAGTTTCAGAAAAATCTCTGAACTGCCAGTCTGACAAGCTAGTCCTGAGTTCGAACCCCACATTTAATAGATTCAAAATTATTAACTATAATAGATCAAATTATGAATCACTCTCAAGTTATAATTGATCATGAATGAAAAACAAAAACAATCTGAAAGCTGTATTCTATAAGATTAATTTTTGGCTCTCTGTAAAATGTAAGTTAGAGTAAAAATCATTGAAAAATTCACAACTTGCAACAACATAAGCATGATTGTTTATTTATTCATTTTTTTTTTGTTTTTTTTAATCTTATAAACAACTTCTTAATAATAAGCTAATCTTTTAAAAGCTTATTTTCTTTATTAATAAGCCTAATAAAACAAGTGCCCGAAAAGTAACACTGTAAACTGTTATCATTGCTAAAACACTTTATTGAAATAAAGAAATAAAAATTTATTCTTTATTTGGAAGAATGAATAAAAAATGAGAAAGAAAAAAATCACAAACTTCGCCAAGAGAGTCTCATATTAAAGTTGTGCCCTATTTTCAGCAAATGAAAGTCATGGTTAAGTACCGTCATATACAGCTGTTAAGAAAATATAAATGACATTCAACTATTTGAGGTTCATTATGTTGATTAGAAACACGGTTACTTTAAAACAAGGAATATAAAAAGAAAAAAATTTAAGTCAATTCCTACATACAAACATTATCGAAAAAGTTTTTTTTTTTTTTAAATTTTGAATTAGGAAATAAAAAGCGCGTGTAAAAAATGAAATAAATATAATTATAAGATTAAAAAAAAAAAAAAAACTTTTTATATACCATGTTTTAAATTTTCTGATGAATCATAGAGCTCTTATCAATATGCATAAAATTTTTAAAGTGATAATGACGTCAATTTTTGTGATATGCATAATTTAACTTTTTATAATTTTTTAATGTTCACGTTTAATTAAATGTATTTATTTAAATCAAATTGGAGTGTAAAGGTTGATATTTTTATTTATTACCAACTATGCGAAAAATACCAGAGACGGGAATCGAACCTAGGCACCTCCGCTTAACGCACGGATGCTCTACCGCTGAGCTACCCTAGCTGACAACCAGCTAGGTACTTCTCGCATAATATGCGTTGGCAAAGTCACCGAGTCTGCAAACGCTTTCTAAATTAAAAATTTCGTGGTCTATGGAGTTGTGCTACGATTATTATTGTCTCACCTGATATATCTGCGTTTGCAGACTCGGTGACTTTGCCAACGCATATTATGCGAGAAGTACCTAGCTGGTTGTCAGCCAGGGTAGCTCAGCGGTAGAGCATCCGTGCGTTAAGCGGAGGTGCCCGGGTTCGATTCCCGGCTCTGGTATTTTTCGCATAGTTGGTAATAAATAAAAATATCAACCTTTATACTCCAATTTGATTTAAATAAATATTCATGGTTGATGAATTCATGAATAAAAGTTTCTAAATTAAATGTATTTATTTGTATGTCGAAAAAAAATTAACTCGTAATTTTTTTTTTTTTTTTTTTTTTTTGGCAACAATTAAATTATAGCTGATATTTTAATGGTTATTGAAACGCTATTAGGATGTTATTATCTTCCTATTTTAACTAATTGTAAGAAAACTAATCAAAAATTCGAAAATCGGACTTCGAAGTATTGTGTTGTCACCGTGTTCTGAGGAATCCTGAAAGTTTCAAATTTCTAGCTAGTCGGGAAGTTAGTTAAAAATCGATTGCAAGATTTGTACAAGATATAGGGAAAGTGTGAACTAATAATAGGAATTGAATAGACTAAAAATGCATTGACATTAAGGAACAGCTTTAGTATAGGACCACTTAACGAAATTTGAAAACTGGCTCCTAAGTGGCTCGGGCGATTTTTGAAAAGTTTTTTTTTTTTTTATTATTCAATTGCAATAGCCATTTTAATTCATCACCAAACTGGCAAAAGATAATAAAAGTCGCCAAGGGGATTGTTTGATAAAATTGTGCCTACTTTAGTTTGTGGATGTAAAATCAAGGGGAAAACCTATAAGACAATTCGATTAATTTAAATGAATATTTAAAAATAAATAAGTTAAATAAAATTTTAAAGCTATTATGACATTAGTTTTATCAGATATTTTTGTGTGAACAGGTTTAAATTTAATGTTCATGTGTAAGGAAGTTTTTTTTTTTTCTTTTTTAATTTTGAAGTGAAAATGGGTTTTTTATTTAATATCTTGCAAACTAATTATCCTATTGATTTAAAAGTTGCAGCGCTAGATAGATTTTTGTCTGGTTAATAAATGTACAAATTTTTGTAGAGATCAGTGAACTGTTTACTTTGTATAACGAAATAGAATCTAATATAACACATCCTGCAATTTATCAAAATAAAATCACCGTCCAGAAATTTTTTTTGGACTGGTTTTACCTAGAAGCTTTTTGCTTAATAGTTTGATTTATTAATAAAGATCTGTCTTCCAGAAGGCTTAAAAATGAAATTTTTATACCTACTCAGTATTCACCGACACCGAGCACATACTGAGTTCTTGGTGCAGCACTTGTAAAGTATAAAATTTTAAAGGATTGTCTTTTGAAGTGTGTTAATTTTTTCATAAATGAAAAACTTTGTAATGAAACACAAATTATGAAATAAAAAATACTCCAACTGCTTTAGATAAAAATAATAGTACAACATTTCATCAGGCAAAAAAGGAGACATAAGTGGCATTTTCATGCACTCTTGCATAACTTTTTTTGCCTGATGAAGGGTTAAGACTATTATGTTTACCTAACAAGGAAACATTCAAAAAGTGTCGTCTTCAAAAAATATTGAAAAAAATATGTGATTCTACTTTTCATAAAACACCAGGAAGTGAAAAAAATATCGGCTGAAATGAATTACAGCGACCACAAAAAATTATCAAAATTAAGCCTATTTGGCAATTTAGTGCTGTTAGGCGTTCAGTTTGCTAGCACCGAGATTGCCATGTACGAACAGAACCGTGTTTTGTTTCTTCGCTGAGTATTCAAAATCAATCGCCAAATATACTTAATTTTGATAATTTTTTGTGAATTCATTTCAGCCGATAATGTTTTCCCTTTCTGGTGTTTTAGGAAAAGTAGAATCACATACATTTTTTTCAATATTTTTTGAAGACACCTTTTGAATGTTTCCTTGTAAGATGATTTTTTTTTTTTTTTTTCACTTTTTCGTATCGTCTGACAAAGTTTATTTATTAAATTTGAACAACATATTTTTAGCACATTGAACAGTTAAAATATGTAATAAGACTTGATATTAAACAGAAATATAACATTGAAAATGCCAACGTATTTAGTGCAGTATGCTATATGGTACGAAAACTGCAGTTTGCTCTTAATATTTTTTACATTGGCATTTTTAATGTTGTGTAAATATTTATACATTGAACTGTTATTTAAATTTATAATTAAAATTAACATAAATTGAGAAACTGACACAAAGTCATTTTTTTTCCACTACTGTTTGGATACAGTTTATTACCATCTAATTACGAGTACAGCTATATTCAAATAGTAGTAGAGAAAACAAAAAGTTCTCTTTTACTTTGGTGTGTCTCTGGAATATAGTCATCACAATTGAGCTCTGCGAGTCATAACAAAACTATCTTTTGATCAGGGATGTGATCAAAAAGACGAAGATTAAACTGTATTACTATATGCCAAGACAAGACATTGAAATTAAATGCATAACAAAATTTATTGTATTAGAGTAAGAAATATATTTTATAATCTTCAATTTGTAAAAAAGAAATGATTTTAAGATTTAGTATTCAATTAAGATTTATCTGATTAGCTGATTGAACAAATTCACACACAAAAGACAAAAAGTTAATAAAATAACATTTTTACGACAATTAATATTCAATAGAAGTAATTTAAAGCAACAACATAAAATCAAGTAAAAATTCATTTCAGTAAAAAAAAAAAAAAAAAAAAAAATTAATTTAAACTTAAGTGAAAAAGAAAATATAAAATTACCTGTATATAGCGTTTCTTAGATGTGATCGATGTCCACTAAATTATTGCCAGGGAGAAGTGCCTCAATCGTGCAGCTTTTTAATATACACCGCACAATTTAGACACTCACCAGGCTTTTGACTTTAGTTACAGTGACCCATGGTCGTTGACCTCTGCAGAAGGGGTGCCTTAGAGGGTGGTCATTCATATTTCTGGTGGAGGGCTACCTCAGTGTGGACTTTCAGAGTTCATGGTTGAATTGAGGAGAGAGAAACTTCAACTTTTCTTTTGCTCTTTTGAAAGTGACTTATTTGAAAGTGAGGAGAGAGAAACCAATGAATATTAAAGAATTAAGTACTTGAAATATGAGTAAAAATAAATAAAAAAGCAGGAGGAAATTAAAATATGTATACATATATATAGAAAAGTGACTTATTTGAAAATATAGACTACTATAGAGCCATAAAGCTAGCCATTCTAAGGATTGCTTCACCTTTATAAGTAATATTTTGGATTGAACTACAAAAAAATATTAAATAGCTTTATCTTATCCTCCCCCTCCACACACATACCAAAAAAATAAGATAAACATATATTAAAGATATTTATTATACAGTATTTTCTTTCAACTATCAGTTATACAAGAAAATATATCACGTATAATAATTAAATATCAAAAATAAAGTGTTTTTAAATTATCATAAGACGCTTTAAATGACTATTTTAGCAATGGGAAATTCTTCCATAGCTTTATGATAACAGTAAAGAAAATTTATAGTTTCTCTAAATTATAATAATGATTTATTATTTTATACAAAAGATATGTGTCATTTCATTTACAAGAACTATTTTGAAAAATTAATTATTTTAGCAATAGCAAATCACAGTAATGTTTAGTTCATCTATGGTAAATGAAAGTTTAAAAAAAAAAAAAAAATCTAACTGCACTAAAAGAACTTATTTATTTATTTATTATTATTATTATTATTTTTTTTTTTTTTAAGTAATTTAGTATAACCACATGAAAGATAATTTATAAATATTTTTACAAGATTTATTTTAAATGAATCTATATAAATATTTTAACAAAGGAAACTTTAGTTAATGTTTTAGTTTATCTATGGCAGAGTGGAAATAAAAAGATAAAAATTAAAATTGAACCAAATAATGATTATGTTTACTTAAATATTTATGCAACATATTTTTCTCACGTGAAACACAATATCAAAATGCTTTTTATAAGTTTTACAAATGCAAATTAATCAGTACTTATTTTAGTGAAAGAAAATTAAATTGATTAATTTTACTTTTCTATGGTAACATACACTGATGCTGCTAATATATTTACTTAAATTTTAATGTAACTTTTAACTCTCTTCTGCATTAGTTTATAAGCAATCAATTTTTAAAAAGTGTCACAAATTTGAGCAGTGTCATCGATTCTATATTTCATTATTTAATCTGTTTATTACTTTCATTTCATATTTTTATTTCCATTTCGCTGTTTTCATATAACGTTCATTAAGAGTTATCAGCTAAATTTGGATATTTCCCCCTTTTTCATTTTTAATAAAAAGACATGAATATGTTTTTCTTTAATTATAACTTAAATAAAGTTCAAAATTTCGAGTACATGAAGCAACAATAAATTAACACATAAGCATGGTTAATATGGTTTTTTTTAAAACCCAGAACAGTATAAAAATTATGCAGAGATAGAGAAACCAAACCAAGTTTTTGTCAAACATATTAAAGTTAAACATATAAAAACATACACAAATTATTTACATTATTAAAACATATTGTCATACACCATTAAAAATAAAAATTAATAATTATGTAAACTGTAAGAACTGCTGAAATTTTTAACACTCCTCTGTTTCTAAATACTATATTACTCAACTTTTATTTTAAATAACGAAATCAACTTAAATAAAACTTCATATGAAATAAACACAACACAACAAATGATTATTAAGCCTTCCGCGATATAGTCAACGAGTCACACAAGAAATTAAAAATAGATGCAAAAATGTAGTACGTAAGTAAAAAATTCTTACCAATCTAAAGATGTTATCCACACTTTTAAGGTACAACAGTGTAATTTCTCTCTCTAATGGCGTTGATCCATATATTTTTTATCGTTGCATGCTTTGAAATTATTTCAACGTCAGTGTCTAGCATGTTCGTTTGTACAGCAATTTGTTACCATATTTACTATAAAAAATGAATTGATAGGAAAACATAAAGAAGAAATATTATTAATTTTTTGAAATAAGGCGAATGATTTAAAAAAAAAACACAAATATAGCGAAAATAATAGCATATGATAAAACTAGGATCGTCAATTGAAAACAATGGTGGGCGCGAGAAAGTCGAGATCTTTTGCCATCCACCAGGGTGCCCTTTAATTATTGACGTCACGAGGAAATGCTCTATACGTGGTACACCTCCGACTGGAATGTATATATTTACTTTTGTTTGCAACCTTAAATAATTACGTGAAGTAGCAACTGAACACAATTTTAATATGGATCTCTATATGCATTCGGGAGAGAAACCCCATAAATGTGAAATATGTTTAAAATCATTTTCACGAGTTCAAAATCTAAAAAGACATCTTTTGTGTCATACTGGAGAGAAACTTCATAAATGTGAAATGTGTTCAAAATCATTTTCCCATGTTTGGCATCTAAAAAAACATCTTTTGTGTCATACTGGAGAGAAACCTCATAAATGTGAAATGTGTTCAAAATCGTTTTCACGAGTTGAACATCTAAAAAGACATCTTTTGTGTCATACTGGTGAGAAACCTCATAAATGTGAAATGTGTTCAAAATCGTTTTCAGAAGTTGGAAATCTAAAAATACATCTTCTGAGTCACACTGGAGAGAAGCCGCATAAATGTGAAATGTGTTCACAATCGTTTTCGCGAGTTGAATCTCTAAAAAGACATATTTTGTATCATACTGGAAAGAAACCTCATAAATGTGAAATGTGTTCAAAATCGTTTTCACGAGTTCAACATCTAAAAAGACATCTTTTGTGTCATACTGGTGAGAAACCTCATAAATGTGAAATGTGTTCAAAATCGTTTTCACGAGTTGAACATCTAAAAAGACATCTTTTGTATCATACTGGTGAGAAACCTCATAAATGTGAAATGTGTTCAAAATCGTTTTCAGAAGTTGGAACTTTAAAAAGACACCTTTTGTGTCATACTGGAGAGAAACCTCATAAATGTGAAATGTGTTCAAAATCATTTTCACAAGTTGGACATCTAAAATATCATCTTTTGTGTCATACTGGAGAGAAACCTCATAAATGTGAAATGTGTTCAAAATCATTTTCACAAGTTGGACATCTAAAATATCATCTTTTGTGTCATACTGGAGAGAAACCTCATAAATGTGAAAGGTGTTCAAAGTCATTTTCACGAGTTGGATATCTAAAAACTCATCTTTTGTCTCATACTGGAGAGAAACTTCTCTAATGTGAAATCTGTTTAAAATCATTTTCGCTAGTTGGAAATTTGAAAATACATTTTTTTTTTTTTTATTAACCGTATGTTTGTTCTAAATATGAAATCTCCTGATTGTGTATAAGGATCAATACAAAATCCCTTAATGAGATAATATTTTGTGATGCAGCTCTACAATTTATGGCTATATGATTTTAAAATGTGGGTTTTAAAAATATCAAATTTTGAGTGACGCTGTATATAAAAACTGGATTTCCCCCCTTCCTGTCTGCTCTCATTTATCACAGTTGTGGACGGTGAAAAGCACATTAGGATGATAGGTCATTAGTTATCAGGTTTTGTGTAAATATGTCTTAAAGTGTAAAGAATTTTTTCAAGTGTGAAATTTGTAGTACTGACACTGATACAGGCAGATATGTAGAAAAATTAATTCTAAGATTGTTTTTTTACGCTTAACACATACACAACTCTTACGTATTTGTTGAATAATTAGTTTTTCTGTATGAGAAAAACAATAGTTTTATTAATTAAATTAAAACTTTTAAATAAATTCTTGAAATAATTTTAAAGTACGGTTGGTATCCCATTTTTTTGCACAAGTTTGAGTCCTCCTTGCGAAACAGAAGGTGAACTAATAATCATGACTTCAATTTCAATATCTTTATGAGTATTACAACAGCATTTAACTGTACTGTACAGGAGCGCGCCGACCCAGTGTTCGAAGTGTGCGGCGCGCACAGGCGCCAGGTAAAAAAGGCGCCAGCCGAAAATAAATTATTTGAAAAAAAAAAAGAAATAAATATATAAAAGAAAATATATTTTTGTATTGCTTTATTAATTCTGATTTTATAATGCCGGTTTGAAGCCATGCGACTAGTGTGGCTAAATGAGGCGCCTTGAAATATATACTAGCAAAACTTGTGATCCTCAATAGTTTAGATGTTTTTTTGTGAAAGGGCACATTAAAAGTGAAATAACTTTGTAAAGATGCACCTACCTTCAGCAAAATTTTTTTTGACTTTTTTAACATATCAAAGCATTCTATTAAAATTTAAAAGCGCGCCTTAATCTCTCCCACCCCTCCCCCCTCCTCTTCTGTTGGAAAAAGGTCAAAATGAAAATTTAATAGAACCGGAGATTTTATTTAGAGTACTTTTTTACCTTTTGCATTATCGATGTAACATCTATATTAATAAAATCAGATTTTTGCCTGTAAATGTCTCAAATTCGAAAAAAATTGCGATATTTCACGTTTCACACATCGTGAAAGCCAAATCTGATTTCAGAAAATTTTCTGTGTGTGGGTTCGTATGCGGTCGTTGTGTCTGCATGTTTAAAACACTTTTGTCTGGGTGTCACGTGAGAACAGCTGGACAGAATTCAACAACACTTGGCAGGAATTACCGAACTTAAAATTAAATCTATCAACTTTTGTAAATCTCCCCCCCCCCCCAATCAAGGCCGTATCCAGAAAAAATTTTCAGAGGGGGCCCAACTTTCACTCAGATGTTCGTTGTGCACCCGCACATATGTACACCAAGAGGGTGTGCATTAAAGTTCCCCACCCCATCCAATCACCTTCACTTTAAAACAAATATAAGTTATAGCCTTAAAATTCGTATCTAGGCATATTAAAATGGTTATGCGCTATAAATAAGATCGGTTACAACGCCGCATGGCGGCAAACAATGGAAATAATAGTCCTAAAATCAGAAGGCAAGAAAAGATTTAATAATAATAATAATTCTAAAAAGTGCCTTGGTCCTAAAACTGATGGAACTAATCCTTTAAAATGCACACGTCTCTGCTAGAGAGTTCTTTAATCCATGATGTTACAAACCGCTGACAAACGGAGAAAATCCCCAAAAACTGGGCTCACGGTACTCCGGTTAATAAGGAGTCGAGCTTGTAATTGAAGGATTGAGCGTTCGATGCTGGAGCCATCCAAAGACTGTCATGTAGATTAATGGTATCTGGTGCACGTAAAATCTGTTGTGTCCTCCATGTTTTGTAAATGTAATAGCTCAGGTATACTGAAGTTTAAGAAAAATCTCCTCCGTGAAAGTTCTAAATTGTGGTGGTACGGTTACCCTAGAAATGAATTCTAGACCGTTGAGATGCTCTCTGTCTAGCTTTAGTGCAATGTTAAGTCCATTCAAATTCAACATTACAAAAACTGACTGATGTCCTAATTCAATGGTATGGCGCATGATTTATGTTCGAAATAACCATGTTTTAAATACTTTTTGTTTTTTTCAGATACAGCTTTTTTTTATACAGCCAAGATATATCTTTCACATAAAAAAGGAAATCTAGTGCAGCTACGCTACCTGCTAGGCGATATACCCAAAAATCTAATCAACAAAAAATTTATATCTAAGTTTTCAAAAATAGTCTAATGGTGTTCAATGCATCTAAAACCATGTAAATACATTGAAAACTGGAAGTCTAAAAGTTTCCGAATCCAATACATTTTTCTCTTGTTATGTGTGTAGAAGAAAATAATATATATATATATATATATATATATATATATATGGTTTTCTAATTAGATAATAATGCTTGCTTTATATCATATTACCGGAAACATGAGGACCTGTGTGCTGGCGTCCACTAAACCTAGACATATTACATGTCTAGGTTTAGTGAACACATTGAGGTCTTCTCATATGGCTTACTGTTTAGCGTGGGTAGACGTGTCTTCTACAGACCCTGGGGCCATGCTTATACGCATTGCAGTTGCTGAAAATCTTCTGGTATGGCATACGTATCGAACTCGTTTCTATATGTAACCAGGGTGTGTATCAACCAGGTGTCTCATGTGACACAGCGTAACTTCAACTGTGGATACACGCATACACGTCATTAGTGATTATCGTTTGAAAATTAAACAGTGCAGCGATGGCCTATCATCGAGTTCTACATCAGACTCAGATATGTCTGATTTGTGACGATCGTAACAAAGATGTTTACATAACGTGTTGATTTTTTAAGGCCTGTCAGTGCAGTAGATAGACTTATTCTACTTGCATCACAGCTCACATCCACTTTCGTTTTAGGACTGACTTAGATCTCTTCAGAGGTTTGTCGAACTCGGGGAGCCTTAGCTCCAACATTATGTATATGTATGTATATATATATATATACCCAACAAACACGGAGGTAATGGCCCACTTGTGGCTATGTTACCTTTGGCCATAAGCAACTTGTAGCGGCCCGCTATCGGTGGCCGTAACGGCAACGTAACAAAAGTGTCACGCCGGCCTCAATACGGCCAAATTAAGTTTGGCCGTAAGTACAGTAAGCTGCCCGCCATCATGCCACTAATGGCTAACATAAATGAAAATTAGCCAAAACATGCCCATTATCATGCCATTAATGCTTAACATGAATGAAAGCTAGCCAGAACTTGCCCACCATCATGTCATTAATGGTCACGATAACTGAAAATTAGCCGAAAGATGCCCACCAACAGGCCACTAATGGTTGGCAAATATAAAAATTGGCCAACAGTTGCCCACCATCATGCCATTAACAACTAATATTAAAGAAAATTAACTGAAAGATGGCCACCAACAAGCCACTAGTGGTTGACAAATATGAAAATTGGCCGTAAGTTACCCGTTATCAAGCCACTAATGGTTGACAAAAATTAAAACTGGCCGCAAGTTACCCGTTATCAAGCCACTAATGGTTGACAAACATGAAAATTGGCCGAAAGTTACCCGTTATCAAGCCACTAATGGTTGACAATTATGAAAATTGGCCAAAAGTTGCCCGTTATCCAGTCACTAATGGTTGACAAATATGAAAATTGGCCGCAAGTTCCCCGTTATCAAGCCACTAATGGCTGACAAATATGAAAATTGTCCTCAAGTTACCCGTTATCAAGCCAGTAATGGCTGACGAATATGAAAATTGGCCGAAAGTTATCCGTTATCAAGCCACTAATGGCTGACAAACATGAAAATTGGCCGAAAGTTACCCGTTATCAAGCCACTAATGGTTGACAAATATGAAAATTGGCCGAAAGTTCCCCTCTATCATGCAGTTAACAGTTAACATTAATGAAAATTAGCAGAAAGTGGCTCGCCATCATTAACAGCCATTATAAATAAAAACTAGCCGAAAGTTGCCCACCATCAAGCCACAAATGGTTAATATTAATAAAAATTGGCCAAAAGTTGCCCACAGTGTTACTAGCAATGGCCAAAGCTCAAATTATTCCACTGGAAAATTTGTTACCAGAATTATTCATCACTTAATTTTTTTGAAATTACATTTTCACATTCAGAAAATTCACATCCATTAAATTAGTACACATTTTCTGAAAATCTAACATTTTTCATTTTGTGTTTAAAAATGTGAAAATTTAACTGTTTGTTTTAGCTGTAAAATAAAATATTAAAAAATGAACTTACAAAACAGAGTACTAATTGTATGGATGTGAATTTTCTGAATGTGAAAATAGAATTCAATGAAATGCATTATGTGAAGTGGTTCATTGTAGTTACAAATTTTTCTATAAAATAAATTTGTTTTTCTCTGCCAGTGAACATAAGTATTGTATAATCTTAAAGTTATATATGGATCTGTTACCGTTATAAAATTGTTTCCAGAATAGCCAAGTCTGCATTTCTGGCCAATTTTCAATCAGAACTATCAGTGGTGTATCTAAAAAAAATATGCTCAGAAAATGTGAGAAGCACTTCTGTAACATATAGAAAATTTCAATGTTTCACTCAACTACTGAGTATACTTTATTTTCAGAAAGCAAAAATTTAATATATATACAGGGTGGTGACATACCAAATGTTTTCTCCTGATTCTTGGGAAAGATTAGGGAAAAAAGGCAGATCTGTCGCTATCCTGATATATATACATATAATAATTTGTTTATATATTATACAAAACTAATTTTTGTATTATTCTTTATGTATAATAATGTATTAAAGGAAATTTCTGATTAATATATATATATATTTTAATATAAAGTATATTTTTACCAGCAATGGTGATATACAGGGTATTTCAAGAATTCTGCCGAACTTTATCAGGCATACTGAAACAAATAATTTTTACATAGAAAAATACGCGGAACACCATATATGCTCACAAGAAGAAGGCATTTATTTGGCTGAAAGTGAATTGAGTAACACAAGCCACGGCACTGTTGATTGCCAGGGGCTGACCCACTGCCTGACAACCACGATCTCCCGATTTGTCCCCCTATCAATATCTTCCTATGGAATTCACAAAAGACCTTGTGAATGACTCTGCTTAAGACTTTGTAGCACAAGTTGTTGAAATAGTACATATCTTTGACAGACCTGGACTGTTTGAAAACGTTTGCCAATTCATGATATGCCATTGTGAAGCTTGTGTTGCTACCGATGGAAATTATTTTGAGCACTTTTTGTAACATGCACACAGTGTTTCAATAAACTTGTTTTTTCTTTTAAATCCATATCTGCATTGATTTGTATTGTATTGTTGTCTAATTAGTGCAGATACATGACATTTCTGCCAATATGTTTCTATGTAAAAATGATTTTTTGACATGCCTGACCTACCCTTAAAGTTTCTTGGAACTCTTGAAACAACCTGCATACAAAAATTTCTCTTATTTGTTATTGATAAGCAGTAAACACAGTAACTAAATTAAACAGTAACTGATAAAATTAAATTCTGAATCTTGTTTTGTTGCTAAATTTTATTTAAAATTAAAAAGAGTTTTTAAGGGAATAGTTGGCATAAATCCTTTTCATAAATTACTGTTTAAAAAAAAAAAAAAAAAATTCTTTTAAATAACTCAATATTAAAATATATCAAAAATTTTCAGACTATTTTATTTTATTGAATGTTTAAAAAATGCAATTTTTAATTGTCTTGTTTCTACATTATTATAGTTTACAATATAAACTAAACATACATGGATATTATTTTGTGGATCCATTGATAAGTAAATAAATATTTTTGTTTGAATGCTGAAACTTAATGGAAAATTCTGGCATTCAAACATTTTTTTTTTTTTTAAATTTAACTTATCAATGAATTTACAAAATACAAAAACCTGTTTAGAATATATTGTTAAACTAAAATAATCTAAGATCTACAAGAAAAAAAAATAAAAATAAAATAAAAACTAGTAAGCAAGTAACATTTTAAAAATCTTGAATAAGTTTTTTTTTTTCCTTTACTTTTCAAAATAAAAATAATATATTTAATATTGCTGCATTTCAATGCATATGTGTGCAATTTTTTCGAAAAATTACTGACTAAGCTAAAAGGTGACCTGTTCAAAGAGTAATATTAAAAAAGAAAAAAAAAAAAAAAAAAAAAACAGAATTCGAAAAACTTTATTTTTGAATGAGATATCCTTGTGAAACGAAGCAACAAAAATCCCATTGGATAACATGGGAAGGGAGAAAGGGCTCTTTTAATAAATTAACAATGAAAAAAATATTTTCAAATGCAGTCTATAGCACTTGCATAAATCTCATAGTTAAAATCCAGTGTTGATTGTAGCTCACAGTAGAGAAGCTAGGTATCAAATCTTTATTATAAAAAAAAAAGAAGCTTTACTGAACATGTTCTACTAAAATGTAAAATTTAAACACTGCATTAAGAAATGAAATTTTTACCAGAATTTAATCATGTCACATATGTATGCAAATACTTCTCTCATTTTTAACACATTCGCTGCCACTGACGCGCTGGCGCGTCAGCATGGCGCTACCTCCCATGCCGGTGACGCTCTGGGGCGTCAATAGAGTATGATAAGTAAACTGCTTTAGTTTTAGTTGGGATTTGGAGGTTGAACGATGAGGTTTTTGTGGCACGTTAGTGAAGCATTATTTTTATATTTTCAGTGCGTGGTTTTTAAATTTTGTGTTTAAATTTTTTTTTTGTGCAGCCAACGTTTTTAATCATTAAAACACTTTTTTTAAATTCGGCTTCTGAGGATGGATATATAAATTTTGGTGGCAGCGAATGTGTTAATAAGCAAGAGTAAACTGAAATTAAGCTCGTAAATACTAAATCTAACTGAAATAAATGTAAGACTATAACATTGTTTATAAATAATGCAAAAATCCAGGAAGCTATAGCCAGATTCTCATGAAAAATGTTTGTAGAATTAAAAAAAAAAAAAAAAAAAAATCAACAAAGATTATATTTTATTAGTTTTTTAATATTTAAATCACTTTTTTCTCTTTTAAATATTTTATTCTGATAGAACTATGCTTGAAAAATCATTTATTTTTTAACTTACTATTAATAATATTAACAAATTAAAGAGAAAGTTCTAAAGTCAAACAATTTAATACTTGAAAAGGATATTTTCAATCAAAGTTGCTACACGATTCTCGAAAAGAATTTTCATAAGTTTTTTTTTTTTTTTTTTTTTTTTTTTTTTTTTACAATAAGCATTAACAGACAATTTAAAATTTTAAACTAAAAGACTTAATACATTAATAACTTGAGACTTTAAATGATTTCCCTCCCCCCCCAAAAAAAAAATTGCCCGAGTTTTTCCTGTTTTTACAATAAACTGTTAAACTCCCTGAACTTTCCAAGTTTTCATTAAAATTACAGGTACTGTAGCAACCCTGTCATTTTCTACGTAAAAAAAAAAAAAAAAAAAAAAAAAACTAATTTAAGCTTTTTTTTTATGTGTGTGTGTGTGTGTGTGTGTGTAAACATTGCTTTGTAACAAACAAAAACAAGTAACTTCAAAAAATTTCATTTATTTTTTGTATGATTTTTTTCCGCTTAGTTAACATGGCTGTTAACAAATGAGTGATTGACTTTTTCCAGATCTGATCCTCCTCACAGCAGCTAGAAAAAGAAAGAATAAAATAAATACTTATTTACATTAAAAAATCTTGACATGTGAAGCATGCAATCTGTAATTAAAATACAATGCTTTTATGAGCTTTAAATGATAGCTCAGTTTGTTCCCCTAATCCATTTCTTTTTTTACTCATGCATAATCATTAAAAAAAAGTTTGTCAATATAAAGAAAACTATGGGATTCAAGAAAATTATACATATATATATATATATATATATATATATATATATATATATATATAAACATACTGTAAAATACTGCTCAAGCTCCCTCTCAATCTTTCTTTGAAAGTCAGGATTATATTCAGAGAGAGGACGGGTAAACAAAAAAATTGGCAAAAATATAGAAATTGACAAGTATTTTCCTGCTGAAATTAAACATGGTTAAACTACATTCAACTATCTGGAAAAGATAGATAAACTTTACTCACTTCCAATCCAATAAATTGTTTTTTAATAATTGCCGCTATTTTAGGAAGCTTATTACAGAGCCACCCCATGACAGAAAATGTGAGACATGAGACACATAAGTGCTGCTTTTTTTCAAAATAGTATTGTTTAAATATTCCAAGTCTCCAGATTTTTAATGGAAAGATTGCAATTTCCAATTTTTCTCCCTCCACAGCATAAATGTAATTTTAAACATGCTTTATTAAATTCTAGAATTTAAAAAGGGAGATGTAAAATATCATCTTGTATATCATCTTGGAGTATATCATCTTGCTGCAAGACGATTAGGATCCCTGCTAGAGTGCTATCGTCTCGCAATGAGACGATTCGTAAAATCTATATAACAACTCACAAAATCGAGATATCAATCGATTTTATATATCTGCACGGTGCCTTAAAAATGCTTAGCACTTAAGAGTGAAACGACCAGCACTTGGAGGGTTAATATGTGCCCTTTTACTCACAAAAAAGTGCCGTTTTCGATAAATCCACCCTGCCCTTTTAAAAAAAAAAATGTGAACACTATTTTAAGGATATTAAAATTTTTATTTTATATAGCTAGTCAAGGCTCGCTCCACTGACCCCAATTATAATTAAAGGGACGCAAATTTTGTGAAATTGCGGGTCCCGATTTGTAACTTATGTAAATAGATTCCAGTACTTATAAAGAAGTAGAATTGTTCAATATCTCTCACTTATAATTTTGTGATCCCCTCCTTTCCCATCCTAAAAATCTGATTAAATGCTCTGCAGAAGCCTTATGATTTCCAATCTTTCTCCATATGCAGCATAAATATCAATACCTTTTGGAAGCTTGCTTTATTAAATTTTAGAACCTATAAAAAGTAAAATTGTTCAATATCACCCATTCATGTATTTTTTGTTGTTTCTTTGAATATATACCAGGGGTCAATCCAGGCAAAAATTTGGTCCCCTTTGCTGCCCCTTCACAAAATTCAAATCCATAAAAGAAGACCTTTCACAAAATTCAAATCTATAAAAGAGGACCCTTCACAAAATTCAAATTTATGAAATGAGCCCTTCACAAGATTTTGTTTTACAAAAGTAATCTTTTTATAAAATGTTTCCATGCTTTCAGTATTATTTTTAATTAATTGATTCAATGAAACTATGTTAATTTGATATTAAACATTATTTAGAATGACTGTTATTTCTTTTTCTTTTTTTTCTTTTTTTTTTTTTTTTTCACAAAAATAAATAAAAATTTCACAAAAAAGGGACCCAAAAATTAAAACCTGGATCGACCCCTGTATTCAAGATTTTGCATCCATTTCAATTTTTGATGATCCTGTCCCACTTTGGTTTGAGCACCAGTATTTTTGTAAATGTGTGGTTTCTTACTATAAACATTTAACTAGTCAAACAAAATTATGAACAGAAATTTTTATCTTGTGTGATACCAAGAATATTGCATAAAACTCTTTAGCTTACTTTATGTATTATTAAAATTTCATAATTACAACACTTTGATCATATCTATCCCCCCTTTCCAGACTACTTTTGAATGTTCTGCAACAAGTTTTCCCGGTGGTCAAAAATTTTGACAGGATTGTTCTATTTTTATTTATTAATTTATTTTGTGGACTGCACATTTAATAAACCATTTAACAAGTGGTGAAGAAAGTGCCCTATCGGCTATTAACCCTCAAAGCGTTATCATCTTGCTGCAAGACGATTAGGATCCCTGCTAGAGTGCTATCGTCTCGCAATGAGACGATTCGTAAAATCTATATAACAACTCACAAAATCGAGATATCAATCGATTTTATATATCTGCACGGTGCCTTAAAAATGCTTAGCACTTAAGAGTGAAACGACCAGCACTTGGAGGGTTAATATGTGCCCTTTTACTCACAAAAAAGTGCCGTTTTCGATAAATCCACCCTGCCCTTTTTAAAAAAAAATGTGAACACTATTTTAAGGATATTAAAATTTTTATTTTATATAGCTAGTCAAGGCTCGCTCCACTGACCCCAATTATAATTAAAGGGACGCAAAATTTGTGAAATTGCGGGTCCCGATTCCCCCCCCCCCCCAAAAAAAAAAAATAAAAATAAAATATAAATAAATAAATAAATAAAATATATCCTTTATTCTAAATCAGTAAATTTTCTTTTATTTAATTTCGTGTCATTTCAAAGCAATTTATTTTCCTGGGCTATTTAGCTCTAAATTTAGAAGAATGGGAGAAACAGTCTTGTTACCTCCTTCAAAAGCAAAGGAATCGCCAAGCCCATATGGTTGCATCTGCTCCGGTTGTTAAACGATGACGTCACTTTTCTCCCTTTCCTTGCGCGTTCTGTCTGATGGAGCACGTGCAAAGTGACCAAACAAAAGCCGGCATCAGCATAAAGTAGAATAGTTTAGAGATGCAAATGTTTTTTTTTTTTTTTTTTTTGGGGGGGGGGGGGGGGGAATTTGTGTGTTTATTTAGTTAGCAGAATTAATCTCATCAGAATATGTAATATTAGCAAATGTTATTTCTAAAAAAAAATAAAATAAATGCTCTTTTGAATAAATTTCAAAATACAGTTAGTACCGATTATCTGGAATTCCACAATCCCGAATCATTTCACATTTTTTTTTTTTTTTTTTCCCACGATTTTAAAAACATTTTGCATTTAAAGACAGAACTTACTTAACTAAAAATAAAAAAGGAAAGAGAGAATAGAAAGAAAGAAAAAAAATGTCCAAATGAACCAAGCCTTTTATTGAGTATTTCGAAAATCGGAAAATTAAGTAAATTTATTTTTCTCTGGAAATGGTCAAAGGAGTTTTATGGTCTGGAAAATTTCCGGTACCCCGTGGTTTTGCAACCAACCACATAAAAGAATTCTACGGTTTTATTTGGTGGTCTATTTCAGTGTTTTTTAATTTTTTGTTAAGACAGTTTTGCTTTTTAAAAGTAAACAAAAATAAAAACTTTTCTTTTAGCATTTTGCTCTGATGATCCATTCACCAGTACATTTAGCAGCACCGATAACGTGGCAGTTGTGAGCGATGGTGCTGACAGAATGACGGCAAAGCCATGCCGTGCGCTGACCCAGGCCAGTTTCTGAAACGAAATCTGCATGAAAGCCCGTACAGAGACTGAGGATGATGCAAGAGAAGAGGAAATATTCTCCAAACTTCCGAAGATGGGGATGGGATGGAAATTGCGCTTCAGTATTAAAGTGGAGGGGGATTAAAGTGAAACAAACGACCAGCTTGCGTATACTAGGGGGTAAATGAGAAGGCAGGCCTGTAGATGCAAATTTTTGTTCGCTTACCGCCGCTTCTAGGCCCAAATGGACTTATTTTTCAAAGCACTTTTTGTAAATAATATTTAGACGATACATTGGATAATTTTCAATTAAATGTGCATGTGTACTTGTTAACATATATGTATTATTGCAGTTATTTTTTATTTTCTGCTAGATTCAATAGAAATAAAAGGAACTGGAACTTTTCAGAACTACTGAGGAACTATTTCAGAAACAAACTACTACTACTAAAAAAAAAAAAAAAGCTTATGTATGAAACTTAATACAAATTATTCTTGCATAATGATTGTGTTAAAATGGACATTAAATAATGCATCTAAAATATTAACTTTTATTTTATTATATAAAAGAAAGAAGAAAAAAAATATTTAGTTAAATAACAGAAGCAAAAACGTAATTTTTTCTTAAAATATGTTCTGTTATTAGTGAGTTGTGTTTTATAATTAAAAAAAAAAAAAAAATAAATAAATAAATAAATAAATAAATAAAAATAAAAATAAATAAAAATAAACCCAAAATCTGGAACATTCCAAAATTCTGAATACTTCCGATCTTGCAGGTCATGGATAATGGGTCTTACACTTTTTTTTTTAAGTGTCTTTAAGAAGAAAATTACCTGGTAAATGTAAGTTTCTGTAATAAGAGATTTTTTTTTTAGATTATTTTTATTAATCAATCTTGTTCCAAGTCTATTACTGTCGTCAAAATGATCATAATTTTTACTTTTTTAAAACTTCTTTCAATTTCATTAAATAATTTTCTTTGTGCTTTTTTATTAATTTTATTTAGTAATGCACTGTTTTAGCTACATGATCAAACACAAGTTTAACAGAATTAAGTGCTGATATCCTATGACAAAAAATAATTGAGATTTTTTTTTTTTTTTAATGCAATATTTAAAATGCAAAAAATAATTGTGAAAACCTTTTTGTGTTTGTGGAAAATATTAGCAGTTACAACCCCCCTCTCCCCCCCCCCCAAAAAAAAAATCGGGGGGTGGGGTGGGGGGTTGTTCCCAATTTTTTTAAACTTTACCCATATTTTTCCTCATGATGAGGTCTTGGAACCCCACTTTTCAAAAGGTCAGCGCAAGCCCTGGCTAGTGTTAAATTTTAAATTTCTTTGTACATATTAAAAGAATTTTAATGATTTTAATTACTAAGTAAACTGACTTAAATTACTAATTATAACTGTACTAAGAATGAAGGGGTTATAAAACAAAATTTCTCATAAGTTTAGGTTTTAGATATACGATAAGAATGATTTCTCAAGTCTCAAAAAAATTTTACAATATTACTTATCTTGCATATCCATAAGGCCACTGGAATTTTTTTTATTTTCTTTTAGCCACACTAAGATGCTGCCTGCGATCCATCATGAAATTTGGCGACTGCTAACATCCTGTACAAAAAATATGAAAATTTCATTGCTTTAATTTATAGTTTGAAAAAGACAGAGGAAAAGATTACTATACAAAAATGTATTAAAAAAAAAAAAAAAAAAAAAAGTACTGCTTACATTCTTTGCAAACAGAATTTAATTTAGTATGATAGGATTCATTTTAATATTTTCTTCCATATAAAAGGCATGCAGTAACTGTAGTAAGTACAACACTTTGAATAAACACCATAAAATGCAATAAACTCGCCACAGTTAAATTGTGCGAGTTTATTGCATTTTATGGTGTTTATTCAAAGTGTTGTACTTATTACTTTAAAATTCAGTTCTGCGGTGATTTCTTATAATGCAGTAACTGTATTTTATTCCTTAGCATCATTTACTATATTTATTCATTAAAATTACTTTGGTATAGTATAGATAGGTATAGCTTTAACATAGGAGTCCCTTGGCGACTTTTAAATCTTTATAATTTTGACGATTAAGTAAAATGGCTATTGCAATTGCGTAAGTAAAGACATTGGCAAGAAATGTCTGAGCTAATTTTGTGCCAAATTAAAAATTTCACAAAGGGGTTCTATACTGAAGCTATTCTGATTTCTCTAGCACGATTTTTCTCAATTTTATTTTAATTATAAAATATATATATATATATATGTTTCTGCATTTATTTCTTTTTGATATAAAAAGAAATATATTCACTATTTATTTTTGACATCAATTTTTAAAAAATGATTTTTAAGTTAAAACAGGGTTTTTACTTAGTATTTTTTTAAAACAATTATCCAAATGTACTAAAATTGTCCTTATTATCAATGTGTCAATTTTTGACAAAATCTAATAATCCAGACAGATACAATGACAAATTTTTAGCTTTATATATTTTAAATAAAAACAAAAATGTTTGCATATTCAATCAAGGTGTAATGCAATAAATGGTGACAATAGCAAAATTGTTGTCTAAAATAGTACGACCTGCCATACTAATAAGTTTGGATCACTCTCTAGCTTAATACAGGGCTGTTTGGTTTTTCCATAGTGGAAAAAAACTGGTTAAAACCGTCCTGAACAAAACAATTTTGTCTACTTTTGTCCACTATTAATTATTTGCGAGTAGTAAGTTAAAATTTATCTTTATTCTTTCCATATATAAAAAAACAATTTTTTATTAATATGTTTGCATAATCAATTTGAATCTCAAAATAGACATGAAATCAGCAAAAATCACAATATTTCATAAATAAATATACCTGTATTTTTTTTTAAAGTGGATGCAAAGGTAATATTTTATATCTTCAACTTTAATTCCCCCCCCCCCCCTCCATCTACTGCTATCAACAACATTGTTACTTCTCTCATAGTCACAAATACCTTTTAAAAATTAGTTATTAAGCATGAAGAAATTTAATGATTCACATACCTTTCATGCAAATTTTTACTTTACAAAATACATACGTATGGAAAGTATTGTAATCATGACAAAAATTTGACTTTGCAACGTTGGTGTATCTATATGTTTTGAGGTGACATGTAGATATATTCACACCAGGGTTTGAAAAAAAACCCTTTTTTTTTTTTTTAAGTCCAGCCCACCTGGGCCCACCCTCTAAAACGGGTTTTTTCAGAAAACTTTTAAATCTTGATTTCATTTTGAATGTTCTACCTGAATTGGTCAGTTTTAAATGTGATCACAGGAAAAAAACCTAATTTAAAAGTCCAGTGATTCATAGCTATTTATTTTTAATATTATTTATAGTAATATGCAACTGCAATTAGATTTCTTTCAAACTATCAAAAACGCTGTTATCTATATATTAATAGGCAAGCATAAAATTTGTTGTCCCTTTTTAACATATTATGGGAGTAGAGGGTTGAAAATGGTATCATTCGAAAGGTATGGTTAGCCGGAAGGTGCGAATACAAATATTATTTTCTTACGATGTCAAGAAGGTATTTAAAAATACATTTATTTTTTATGCATTTTCCCCCATTTTTCCCTTTTATACACGTATTCCTTCACATTAAAAAATACCTAAAAGTAGAAAGTTGTTAAATCTGGCAATTTCATAAAACTCAAATAAAACCATAGACACAGTAATTTGTATAATGTAGCATCACTATACGCAAGCGAAGTGATGACGTCACTGTCTGTCCATGGAGCCATGTAAAAGATTTTCTATGTTAATTGTCCATTGAGTTTTTGTAAAAAATTATTAAAAAATAACGGAAATTATCTGCCGATTTTAATTCCGATATTTGGGTATAGTTATATATAAGTTACTGTCTACATGTGTTTGATTGAGTTATTTTTTCTGTAAAATTGATAAAATTTTAATTTAAAATCACAAAACTCCAGAAAAAAAAAAAAAAATGGCAAATTTCCAGTTTCGAATGTAAACATAAACATTTCATTTCAAAGGGTGATATTTAAACAATAAATATAAAAATAAAAGGAAAATGGATTTGTTACTAACTGCTGCATGTAAAGGTAGACGATACGGAAAAAATTCCGATTTCCGTTTTGTGCTGAATTTACATGTTTTGAGCTTTCTTTACGATTCAATAAACTGAAATTGGCTACTTATTTTTTAAAAAAGTGTCTATTGCTAGCTTTTGTGGGTAGAAGAAGCAAGTAGAAGATTCATAAAAACTTTTGATATCCGGTTTTCGATGAATTTACACGTTTTGAGATTTCCTTGCATTTTAATTAAGTGAAATTAGTGAAATTGACTACTTATTTTTATTTTTTAAAAAGTGGATTTATTATTCTTTCCTCTGCATATATAGGTAGAAAATATAAGATTCAGAAATGTTTTAGATTTTCGGTTTTCGATAAAGTTACACGTTTTGAAATTTCCCGAACTCAATTCGACCATTTTTGAAAAATATCTTTTTTTTTTTTTTTTTTTTTTTTTTTTTTTTATGAACCAATCGAATTAATTTAACAGAATTTGATACTTGGTTGGACCTTGGTCTGACATGGTACCTATTAGCATCTGGGCTGTATCACACAACAAGGGGCGTTTTCACGTTGCGATTTTCTCCTATTTCAGGAAAGGCTAACATCTACAGAGAGAAATAGTTATATTAAGTAAAACTCTGCTGATTCAGTTAGAGTGAATATTGGCAAACAATTGCCGCAGCTGTGTTGCAATTGCATTCCGTTTAGGACAAGGCAATAACTTTGCTTTGCCTCGCTTTGCAAAAAAAAAAAAAAATGCTCGAGTTTCGACCACTGGGCGATACTAGTACTTAATTATTACACACATTATTAAATATAATTTGTCAATATATACATAATATTTATTTAAGGTATTTAAGTAATGTTATTCGTATAAATAATCCTTTCTTTAAAAATTTAAATAAAAAAAATTAAATAATTACATGTATTTTATTAGGTAAAACATAAAAAATATCAGATATTGCTGAATGAAAATCGATATTCTTACTTTAGCACTAACAGAATATGCAAGCAAAGTGTGACGTCACTGACCATCTGTGGAACCTAAGGCTCCTATATATACGAGCTGGCGCATCCGACATTTTTTTGCCTTAGGGTTGCCGCATGTACCCAGCGTGATAAACAAACGGCATCCATTGTTTCTACCATCTTGCTCGTAATTTTAGTGAAATAAACTGCAATATGGGAGGTTTTTCAGCAATAAACTGCTGTAAACACTCTAGAAAAGGATACAAAATGTTTAGGTTTCCTTCGGATAATGCAAGAAGGAGAAAATGGGCTGCGAATTGTCGTCCAGATTCTTGGATCCCGGGACCTAATGCACAGCTTTGCATAGTAAGTTTTATTGTTATTCACTTATACTTTTCTTTGCATTTCTGACATTTATAAAGTAAAAAATTTAAAAAAAAAGTATTATTTAAATCTAAATATGTATTTTAATAACCATAAATTATTTTAAGAAACGCTTTTTTACTGTGTGTTTTTAGAGTCTTGGCGACGTTTTTTTTGGTTCGCCAAAGTAGTCTTGTTTCCGTGTCCTGATAGTATTAGGTCGTTGAAAAAACTTTCCAATTTTAATTGGTACGCTCTTTTTTTTTTCCCCCTTTCAAATGTTATGAATTATTTAAGAAACAGAAACAGATTACTTGTGTTGCTTATCATTTTTGGTCGATTTTATTTTTAGATGAAAATTTCTTAAAATCACCAGTGAAGCGATAAAATCGCCAAGCGGAAATGCTGTCCTCTTACGAGGCAAAAAAATGGCGGTGATGCGCCGGCCTATTATTTATTTAAGGGGCTCTAGTGGAACGAAGAAAAAGATTTCCTATGGTAATCGTTCATTGGATTTTTTGTAAAAAATTATTAAAAAATAAGAAAAATTATTTTCCGATTTTAATCCCCATATTCGGATGTAATTACAAATTAGTTATCATGCACAATGTGTTAGATTAAGTTATTTTGCTTTCAAATTGACAAAATTTTAATGTTAAATTTCAAAACTCTGTCATTCTTGGCATTTCTTGTATTTGGCGATCGAAAATGTAATACGAAAATATACATATACAAAAATATACATGCCAGATGTATATTTTCGTAATATGTATTGTACGAATTATTGTTTCATATTATTCATTGCTCTCTTAATATAAGTTATTAAAATAACCATGATTTTTTAAAGGAATTAAATATGTTCGCCAGATAATTTGGCGATTTTCTATTTCCCGCCAAGTATGACAGATATCAAATCTATTCCGCTGCAACATATTAGTATCTTATATCAGATACTTTATTTAGACATTCGAAAACAAATAAGAATTCAAATTATGATAGAATATTTATCATTTTCTTTTTAATTAGTATATTAGTTGGACATTTATTGTGTAAATATCACCCTTTGAAATGAAAAGTTTATGTTTTTAATCGAATATGTAAGTTAGCTATTTTTTTTCTCAAGTTATAAATTTTAAATTCAAATTTTATCAATTTTACAGAAAAAATAACTTAATCTAACATATGTACACGATAACTGACTCATATCTATACCCAAATATGGGGATTAAAATTGGAAATTTTTTTTCTTGGCTTCACAGACGGTCAGTGACGTCATCACTTTGCTTGCGTATAGGAACACAAAAAATATTATATTACTGAATGAAAAATTTAGTCAGCCTGGACTTCTGACGAAAGTGCATAGTTTGATTCTGATCGTAAATGACGACATACTTTTATAAGATTTGCTGCTTTGTCAACTCCTAAACGACTGCGTAGTTTACTTCAAACTAATCCAAAAGTTGAGAAAAATCTCCCAATGGATGCAGAGGAAGCCGGTGCTGAATGCAAAGAGAAAAAAAAAATAATGTCAAAATCCAGGTGGGAATTTTGAATTTTTTGAAAATACCCACTTTATAAAATAGTGGGGTTTTTCAAGTGGGCCTGCCAGAAAAAACCCAGGCGGGTTTTTTTGGGCTAGACCCACTTGGGCGAACCCTGCTTTTATTTGCTTTTTCTTTTGCGCATATTTGCACAAATTTTATTTATAGAGGCGATAATCAGGGTTATTTATAAACATGAAAATAAAGCTAGAATTTGTTCAGGTCTTTGAACCTTATATTAACATTAGCAGGCTTAACCTGATTCTCTGGTCATTGTTTTTAAATTAAAAAAAAAAAAAAAGAAGAATTAATTAAACCTCATTTTATTTTGTAAATTTTTTTTATTTTTTAACTCATTTATACTTCTAAAGATACTTGATAGTTCAAGCAAATGCTAATTATTAAACTACTGTTATTTTAGAATTTCAATTTGTAAACCATAAAAAATACAAAAATGTGCACAATACTTAATTCCAAATTACCAACCTCC
Source organism: Salticus scenicus (assembly GCA_963930645.1). NCBI lineage: Eukaryota > Metazoa > Arthropoda > Arachnida > Araneae > Salticidae > Salticus > Salticus scenicus. The sequence goes on from OZ005662.1 coordinate 27,953,028, forward strand.
AAAAGCAAAGCGAATTAATAACTTTTAGGTATGAATAATTGAAAGTTTATTATTTTAAAAGTTTCTGCATGTTTATTAAATTGATTTTATGATGTTTTAGGGGTAAATTTGGGACCCCTCACAAAATTAAAATCTCTAAAATGGGCCCCTTCACAAAATTCAAATCCTTAAAATGGGCCCCTTCACAAAATTCAAATCCTTAAAAATGGACACCTTCACAAAATTCAAATTCAGAAAACGGGTCCCTTCACAAAATTCAGATTTATAAAAACAGCCCTTTCACAAAATTTTGTTTTATAAGAACAATAATTTTGTAAAATTTTTCCATGTTGCAGACATGGTACAAGCTTACAGAAAAAAAGGCTGAACTTTTCACGACCCCCTTCCCCCTCTCAAAAGTGGTATCAGGCAACTGACACAACATAAATTTTACAATAATAAAAATAATGTTAAATCTCATTGCATACATATATATACACACAATAAACAAAATCAGAACAATCAATCTTATATTAAATATCATATTAATTATAATTAAAATAGTTTTAAGTGCTTAAAAAACAGACAAAATTATTACACATACTTGAAAAATTCTATAGAAGCATTGTTTGCTGGGGCAATTGATTAGCAAAATAATGTAGTTCAACAGCATTTTCCTAATGAACTTGAAGTGCTATTTCTTTTTCATTTTCTCCAAGTTTGAATTTCACATTTCTTGAAAGCCAATCGCATAGAAATTGCTAATAATATATTGCCCAAATTCCGGCTGACCCCCCTCCCCCCCCCTACTACATATGTCCAAAAAGTTTTAATGCAGATTTGCATTGATCCCAAGATTAATAATTTTCAAGCCTAAAAAAAGGCTGAAAAGTAACATGTCTGATGTTTACAGTATTATTTTTAATGAGTGTCTATACTTGTTTAATAAAATGCTATTAACCTAATAACTTGTTTAATAAAATGCTATTAACTTGCTATTAAACATTAGATAGAGTATAGTAACTGCTAAAATGCAGGGATGAGATAACAAAAATACAAAAAGGCTGAAACTGTATGCAAAGGAAATATGTTGAAATGAAATACTAGAATTTTAATGACGAAATTTATTATATTACAGTAATAAATATTTATTTTTATCTTCAATGTATAAAAAAGAACAAATGCAAATAAAAACATTAAAAAAAGCTTTTTTTTTTTTTTTAACTGAAAAGCTAAATGTACAAAAAAGCTGAAATCAGCTGAAAAATCTCATCCCTGAAAATGAAAGGTTTCTAGTGACAACTCTTTTTTTTTCACAAAAATATTTTGATTTTCACAAAAATAAATAAAAATTTCACACAAAAGAAAAAATTGTTTTTCACAAAAATGGGCCCCAAAAACTAAAACCTGGATCAACCCCTGTGTTTGAAAGGGTTTTCAATATACACGGGGTGCGAAATTTTCGCTTGCCAGCTCGCCATTGGCGAGTGGAATTTTTACTGTCTGTGGCGAGTAAAAATTTGCTCTAGTTATAGATCTTACTCGAATTCTTACACGATCGATACGGTGACAGAAAACATTCTTTTTATATATTTAAATATGGCAAAATCTTGCCATCTTATAACCTCATATTTAACCTCCCCTTTTTAGATTCTCGGAGAGCCTAATCTGTGTATGCGCTGCCCGAGATTGCCCCAGCTTGCGGGAAAAAATGCTTAGTGCATGCATGAAAGTTTTGTTTCCTTCGACAGTTTCATTTCTCCCACTGTTATTTCTCCAAGCAAAGTGAGAATAGATGAGCAGCGAGACTCTTTGCCCGTCGCTCACTATCTAAGAGAAGAGATAGGCTAAAGTTTGCCTATGCGATATTATCACATTAAAATAAACTCGAGCCGCTTTTAAGATACTACCTATACTATGTATATATTGTTGAATAATTATCAAAAAACAGTTTATATTTTCATTTCAAGTTTTTTACTGAATCGCCAATGATTATATATATATATATATATATGATTTTTCTTTGTTTATTGCCTTTCTGCAATATCTAATATTATTAATGTATGTAATAATTTGTGAGCATATATATTTAATCATAGGAATATGTAGTATATTTATAATTATATTAAACAAATTTCTGTTTATTATTATAAAATTTTTTGAAAGATGTTCTTAAGTTGACCCGACTCATTGGAAACTTAAACCTAACCCGCAGGAAAAAAATTCAGTCAACCTAATCCGAACCCGACCCGACCCACAAGAAAAATAAATCGGACAACCCAGCCTCCAGGAAAAAAATTCAGTCAATCTGACCCAGAAGAAAAATAAATCAGTCAACCTGAACCAAACTTAACATGCAAGAGAAAAAAAATTTAGTCAACTAGACCTAAACCTGATTGCATGTGAGCTTTACCGATTTACTGAACCTGTTGCTGGACTGTTAATACAGATTTTCACTTAAAATGAAATTAATCACAAAGATAAAATAAAAGTTTAATTTAAAATTAATTGAACTTCAAAAATTTAAAACAACATTTAATTATTGATTTATTAACATTTTTTTTTTATATATAATATAAAATTTATTAACTAAGATGTAAAGGACATAAATCAAGTAGGTTTTTGCACGTGTAATTTTTATAAATTGTGAAATAAATTTTTTTGATAGAAAGTAGTTGCTTAGGGTTTTTTTACTATTACATGCATTATATGTATATGTGTGTGTGTGTGTATAATATATAACCACACACATTAAAATAATAAAGTTAGACAAGTCTAAGCATATATATTAAAAAAAAAAAAAAAAGAAAAAAAAAAAAAAAGACGAAAGTATAAAGGAACTTGAATAAATAATTTCAAATGAATATGATGGGAGGGATTTCATTGTAATACTTAAATATTTCAGGATTACCATTTGATTACATGGTTAAAACTTTAATTTTGAAATATGAACATTATCAGAGTCAGTGTTTTCATGTAAGATGCTGAACATGAAAAAATATTTCTCGAAAAAAGCATCGGAATGTAAATATTATAAATTTTTAAACACGTTATTTTATTCTAGAGATTTCAAAATTTTCAATTTTTCTGGGCGGAAATAAACCCTTTCGGGAAAAAAAAAACTGTTTTTTTTTCCCCCAAAATTTCCGGGTTTTTTCGCACCATTCCCATCTCTAGTTTCACTGAAGATTAATTTTGAAAATGAGAGATTTATGAAAGGTCTAAGGAGAAAAATTTTGTGAAGGGTTCTTTTTTAGGCTAAAAAAATTTGTGAGTGGTCCTGTTTTATGATAAAAATTTTGTGAAGGGTCCTGTTTTGGGATAAATAATTTTGTGCAGTATCCTTTTTTAAGATATAAAGTGAAAGGTCCTTTAATGGACCCAGGTTTGCCTCTGAACAGACCCATGAAATATAAGAAAAGATAAAAGAATAAGTGAAAGTATTAAGACGGTAATGAAAATGTGAATTCTATTAATGGGTAAAGTATGAAAAAAATTTCTTGATTCAGATGATTTTTGTTAAACTTAAGAAAGAATTTTTTAGGATACAATTTTTTTCCTCTTTAATTCTCTATTCTTTTTATTTTGATAAGAAACTATGAGTAAAAATTTCTTTTTCTTAATCCATTGCTTTAGTTTTATGTCATTTTTCCTATTAAATTATCCTTCTCCAAAGTTATTTTACGTGTTCAATACTGTGGGTAAGATTTTACTTTATTTGAATACATTATTGTAGCTACAAAGTCAAAGTTACAATTGAATGGCTCATACTACCGTATTTATGATTGCCATAAAATTACACTTATTACGAAGATACCAGTTGAATAAAAATATTGTTAATAAATGCCTACATGAATTTTTTCTATGGGAATAGAATACTATTTATATTTTTATAGTTTAAGTAAAATAATTGATAATAAATGCCTACATGAATTTTTTCTATGGGAATAGAATACTATTTATATTTTTATAGTTTAAGTAAAATAATTGATAGTGTGTATATTGTGCATATACATATTTTGGCACACAATAAAATACAAATGTTGTGCAATAATGTATGGTTACATAATAAAAATCATTAAAATCAAATAAATCTTGATTAAATTAAAAAAATCCGATTTAAATCCAAAAAATAAAAAAAATCAACAACCCTGGACTCTTTTTCCATTTATGTTTTAATCTTTTTCAAATCTCAAATACAATACATTATAATGATTTTTAATTATAGATGATTATGAAACATGATAATATACGACACACTTTGAATATAGTATATAATTTTAGACATATTTGTAAAATCTATCATATTTTTTCATTTCACATTATAAATAGTTAGGGGGAAAAAAATGACAAACTTATTTCGTGGCGATGGCGAGTAAAACTATTTTTTCGGCGAGTGTAATCAGAGTTGAAATTTCGGGCCCTGATATACATATATGTACACATATATAGTATTTAGACATTACTTTTCTATTACCAATATAAAGGTATAGATTAAATAAAAACAGAAAACAAAGCGATGCATTAATACTCACATGTGAAACTTCAGGAAGATCCTTTGCTTCTGCTCAATGAAGACGCCACACAATCCGCCTCCGCCATCTTTACTTGTTTTCTAGAGGAAGAGGAAGAATGACGGGGTGATATAAAACGGTCTGCGCGTGCGCGAGATTAGTAGATTCGGTATGTTTATGGGCATGGGCTCGTGGGCCGCTTCTTCTTAAATGATGCAAGGCCACAAGTGTCTCCCCCGAAACCGATCTCTAGTGGCTCTGAGCAAGGAAAAAGCATATTAGTTTCTCCCCACTGGCCCGTGATTAGTTAATCACCGGCTGCCGGAAGTTGAGGCGCGCTATTTAAAATATTGCACTGGCATGATACCAGTGGCCACAAGTCAGTTTGGCCAGAACGTTTACAGCTTGTGGCCAGAAGTCTTGTGTTTGTTGGGTATATATATATATATATATATATATATATATATATATATGTGTGTAAATTAAAAAAAAAAAAAAAAAAAAAAAAAAGAGATTCTTTTTATTCAATAATTTTGTTAATTCTATTGTACTTAACTATCTATACATTTATTGGTTAACCAGATTAAGCTCTCATTGAAGCTGATTAATTAGAAAGGAATTATAGTATTATTATAGATTATTGTTTATGAACCGAAATCTTCTGTTGCTCGGTTCATTCCATTATATTATTATTATTATTATTATTGTTGTTGTTATTCAAATTTCAAAGTTAGTCTCACTGCCCTCAATTTAAGTTACTTTATATATATGCGGATGCACGAAGTTGGTACGGATTGTCCTTAACCCTGACACCATAATTTTTAAAAAGTACTATTTTCTTAAAATATTTCTTTTTATTATAAATCTGAAAGAAAAAGCGGCAACGAATTGTAAAATAGCATACAAATTAATTTATTCATTCAGAAAGAATTATTTCTAAATATTCCTGAATTATTATTTCTTTATTTCTTTATTATATTTTTATAAATAAGAAAGTTTTACGATTTTTTTTAGTATAATTTTAAATAGTTATAAAAAAAATTATAATTACTTAAAAATGTAAATAGTTTGTGGTTCATATAATATATTAATCTTACACCATATTTGATAATAAAACTAGTGGAAATTAAAATTTATGAATTTGAAATAAATTACAAAAAGTATTTTGTGCTGCATTTTTTTTATTTTTATTATTATTATTATTATTTTATTAATTGCAGCTTTAAATTTTTTGAATCCATTCTTCTTACATAGAAATGGTAAACTTCTATACTCATGTATTTGAAATTTCAGTAAAGTCTCAACCCCACTTTGGAATGACCTTCAAACCCAAAGGCTTTTGTTCGGAGTTTTGAACTGACACACCGACACACCTCCAATTCAAAAGCTGATAGATTAAAGAATGGGGGGAAAATCAGGTTCGAATTTTTTCGAGCATCTCAGTGAAACTGGTGATGAATTATTAGGGTGGTTTTCTTCTCTCAGTAAGAATATTTTTGAAGTAGACAGGTCATCTAGGGTCACACGCTGAGAGGGTTAAGCTGACTTAAACATTTTTTTTAATGCATAAACACATGTTTTGTGTATATTGTGATATGGAAATCATTCATCTTTTGTTTACAGGGCTACCCAAAATACTTGGATATTTGGGGCTATACTTATATTGACCAAACGTTCCCATTTTCTGGGGACAAATGGGGACTTCCTTTTTTTTTTTTTTTTTTTTTTTTTTTAAGGCATTTTTCTAAGTTTTAAATAATTGTAGAAAGTAAATTATTAATAAGTAATACTTTATTTTTAGTCCTTATTTATTAGGAATGAAAAAATACACCCATAATTGGATAATTGTAGCAATTTTTAACGCTTCTCTATTATAAAGGTATTTTGATCAGGTCAGCCTAGCTATACTTGAAAATTGCTGGAATAGTAATTCATTTTTTGTTAGGTGTTTTTTGATTGGGACTAAATTTAAGTACACAATATTGTTTATAGACAATATGACAACACAGCTACCAAAAATTGAGCTAAATGTTCTTTTATATTCAGTGTAATTGATGAGAGTGCTTCTATGCACGTTACTGTGTCGACGAACACTGCTGAGAAAGAAAAATTAGTTTTTCAAATTCATACTGTAAAAAAAGTAATTTTTGAAATTTAACTTTGTTTTTTCTTGTATAATATGTTTTGAGGTAACCTGATTACAAAAGTCCAATTTTTAGTGATTAATCTGTATGTATTTATATTACCATATCTTAAAAAATCTGGTGTGTCACACACATCACTTTCTCTTACCATGCATTTCAATATTATAATGATTGATTGCATATTAAATTTTAAGTTTAATAGCATAAGATAATAAAATTCAATATACTTTTAGAACATTCTAAAATAGTTTTAAAAACAATTTTATTTGATATGCAGTTCTGTGCATAGAATTATTACAAAAAAAAGAAAAAAACAGGCTATTATTAATTTACTTTCAAACTTGCCAGTCTTTATAAAATTTTTGCCGATAATTCAAAGATTAATGCCGATTATGAAATTCAAAGTGCTAAATTTGAATTTCCTGCATTTATTTACTATTAAGTTATGCGATAACAGATACACATACAGATCAACTGCTAAAAATTGCACTTTCGTAATCAGACCACTTCAAAACATGATATAATACAAAAAACAAAGTTGAAAATAAAACTTCAAAAATTACCTTATTTACACTATGCATATGAAACATTAATTGTGCAGTGTCCGGCACCATAGTAAAATATACAAACCACTTCTGATAATTAGATTCAATAGAAAAGAACATTTTGCTTAATTCTGAGTATCCCTGTATATTGTCTATAATCAATATGCACTATTAAGAATACTTTATATTAAAAATTAGTCTTCTTTGAAAAGCACTTAAAGCAAAAAGGAATTATGATTCCTCCAAGTATAGCCCCACCCAAATACTTTAATTGACCTTGTAAATGAATGATGAATAATTTTCATACCACAATCTACACAAAACATGCTTTTAAGAATTAAAATATATATATTCCATTTTGGTTAAGTCAGCTTGTAGATGTTACACTGTATTTGCCAGATATTTTCCCTTAGACAATGTATTTGAATTCACTTGGATGTTCCTGTACACAATCCATTTGCTTGGTCTCAACGAAAAGTTTACTGTAACATCCCTATATGATACGCATTTAGAATACTAAGTTTGAACTTTCTGCTATTATTTGTTCTTGAGATATGTTGATAACAGATACACACTCAGACTAACCGCTAAAAACATGGTTTTTGGATTCAGGGGACCTCAAAATGTGTAAATATGATAAAAACACACTAAATTTGACTGATAAACAATACATTACCCATGTGGGAAGAGAAAGTAAAAAAAAAGTAACTGCATGAAATTCGAATTTGATATTTTGAAGTACGTTTTAAGTTGCCACTTAAAAGTTTGATCAAAATTGGTAAGTTTGAAGTCAAATTAATAACAGCCCTTTTTTTTTTTTTTTTTTTTTTTCAATAACTCTAAGCACTACTGTTGAGCGGGGCTTGAGGGGTTGCTATCCCTCTTACATACAATTAATTATATGTCGAATAACTATTCCTAAACCAGTTTTAAATTATTTTTGAATTACATTGAACTTTATTATCCTACGTTATTTATCTCAAGACTTAAGCAATCTACTTATATAATATTAAAATGCTGGGAAAGAGGAAGTCGTGTGAGTGATACACCAGATTATTTAAGTACTTTATTGAAGCCTGGCTTTTTTTTTGTGTGTGTTTTTAAATTAATCTGCAGGGCTCTCTGCTATGCTGTACTCTTTCTGCTACTAGAACCTTCTCTTATATCAGATTTTTTTTCTTTTCTTTTGAAAAAAAAAAAAAAATATATATATATAAATTTAATGTTGCAATTAAACCTTCTGTTATTGCTTTACGACATTTGATTTTGTAATATCTTCACTTTTTTAATATTAAAAATAAATGCTGTTAATTTTCATAGCAGGTAATCTTCAAAAATATCAACAGATTTTCAGAAAATATGTCATTTTAAAAGTGCATGATATTACAAGTCAACAAGAAATAGATAGTTAGTCTTTGCATACAATCTCCTGTTCCCAAAATTAATTTCAGATTTTATTCCACCAATACTGATCTTGTACTTCTGCAAAAGAAAAAAACTGATGTGGACACCACATGACTTCCTTATACACCTTTAGAAATATATACATAATGTTAAAAAGCATTATCATTAGACCCTAGACAGTTGGCTAAAAATATTTTAAAAATGCATTGTCAATGTGTTCTGAGCTTTTCTGAAAGTTTCAAATACCTAACTAGTCAAGAAGTCAGTTAAAAGCGATTGCAAGATTTGTACTTGTAACGCTGCCGAAGGCAGCAGGGACCTGAAACAGTTCTCTAAAAATATTTAAAAAATGCATTTTCACCATGTTCTGAACTATTCTGAAAGTTAAAAATGTCTAGCTGGTTGTAAAGTTAGTTAAATAAATTTTCTATTGAATCATATAAACACTGCTGAAGGCAGCAGGTATCCGAAACAGTTGGCTAAAAATAATAAAAAAAAACATGCATTTTGAATGTGTTCTGGGCTTTCTGAAAGTTTCAAATGTTTAGCTAGTCAGGAAGTCAGTTAAAAATCATTTGCAAGATCTGTACTGGTAACGCTGCTGAAGGCATCAGGGATCCGAAACAATTAGCTAAAAGTATTAAAAAAATGCAACTGCACCATGTTCTGAACTATTCTGGAAGTTTCAAATGTCTAGCTAGTCGAGAAGTTAGTTAAATAAATTTTCTGTTGAAACCGTATAAACGCTGCCGAAGGCAGGAGGGACCCGAAACAGTTCTCTAAAATTATTTTTTAAATGCATTTTCACCGTGTTCTGAACTATTCTGAAAGTTTCAAATGTCTAGCTGGTTGAAAAGTTATTTAAATAACTTTTCTATTGAATCATATAAATGCTGCAGAAAGCAGCAGGTATCTGATGTTGGCTTGTTGGCTAAAAATAATTTAAAAAATGCATTTTCAACAGGTTCTGGGCTTTTCTGAAAGCTTCAAATGTCTAGCTAGTCGGGAATTCAGTTAAAAATCATTGCAAGATGTGTACTGGTAACGCTGCAGAAGGCATCACGGATCCGAGACAATTGGCTAAAAGTATTTTAAAAATGCATTTTCAACAGGTTCTGGGCTTTTCTGAAAGTTTCAAATGTCTAGCTAGTCGAGAAGTTAGTTAATTAAATTTTCTGTTGGAACCATACAAACGCTGCCGAGGGCAGCAGTGGCCCAGAACTATTTGCTAAAAATATTTAAAAAATGCATTGTCACTGTGTTCTGAGCTATCCTGAAATCTTCAAATGTCTAATTAGTGGGGAAGTTAGTTAAAAATTGATTGCAAGATTTGTACAGGTAACGCTGCCTAAGGCAGCAGGTATCTTAAGCAGATGGCTAAAAGTATTTTAAAAAAATGCATTTTCACTGTGTTCTGAACTATTCTGAAAGTTTCAAATGTCTAGCCAGTCGGGTAGTTAAATAAATTTTCTGTTGAAACATATAAAAGCTGCTGAAGGCTGCAGGTATCCGAAACAGTTGGCTAAAAATATTTAGAAAATGCATTGTCAACGTGTTCTGAGCTTTTCTGAAAATTTCAAATGTCTAGCTAGTCAGGAAGTCAGTTAAAATTCGATTGCAATATTTGCCCGAACAGTTTTTGAGTTAAAGTTTTTTGTTACATTATGGCCAAAACCTTTGTATTTTTGGTCATTATTAACCTAATTTTCTTAAATATCTCCAAAACAGAAAATCATACGAAGTCCAAAAAGGGAGGTGCACAACTGGATGTTATAAAAAACCTATGTACCAATTCGCAACTTTCTACGTCCAATCGTTTTTGAGTTATGTGACACACACACATGCGTACGTCGTCACGAAAAATCATGTAAAGTCGCTTATATCGCTAAAACGAGAGCTCGTGTTAAGACGACACCTGCAGGTGTACAACTAGACATCATGACAGTCACACATATAAATTGGCAACATTCAGCGATCATTCGTTTTCGAGCAATGTGAAATACAAAACCCATTTCGCAAATCGGGATTACTATAATTCCTTATACTCCGTATGAGGAAGTAAAAAGTGGTGCAGAATTTTATGAAACCAACTAGAAATTTTCAAGGAATTTGAAAAAATAATTGTCGCCTGTACAAGAAAAGAAAAAAAAAAAAAACGCAATATTTTGCAATGAGCAAAATATGTCTCATATTCTAATAAGATAATATACAAAGTTTTATCTGAAAAAAAAAAAAAAAAAAAAAAAGCTATCTTGCCAAATTTTCTGCCTGGGTAATGAATTCCATTAAAATCTACCAAAATTGGATGTGGAATATACATTTAGATTTCATCCAAGTTTTATAGAAGTTACATAAAATCAGCATAACTGATGCATTTTTCTTCTTTTTTTCTTTCACTTTTAAGCATTTTAATGCACTTATTTTAAACAGGGAAGCCAAAAGCATTGGCCTTGCTTTTTATTATGCAAATATTAATTTTAGACAAAAATATACCGGTATTGATTTTAAGCATATATTTTTAAATCCTGATATTGAAAATCAATATCACATTTATGTTTAAAATTAATCTCTGCATTATAAAAAACAAGGTCAATGCTTTTGGTTCCCCTGTTTAAAATAAGTGCATTAAAATTCTTAAAAGAGAAAGAAAGAAGAAAAGAAAAATGCATCAGCTATGTTGATTTTAGTAATTTCTATAAAACCTGGATGAAATCTAGATGTATATTCCATATTCAATTTTGGTTGATTTTAGATGATTTGGATGAGATCTGGATGCATATTTTACATCCAAATCTAGTTGATATTACATGAAATGGCTGAAAACACAATGTTTCATTTACATCCAAATTTGGTTGATTTTACATGAATTGGACAAACTCTGAATGTCTTACATAACAAGTTGGTGGATATTACGTACCAACTAAGTCTTATTTAGGGCCATGTTACGACTTAGCTTGTGGCATTTCAACCAAAAATCAACCAAAGCCCCAGGTAGCACAAAAATATCGGCCAATATAAAAATTTGATATTGGCCAAAGTAAAATGACCTCCCCCTAAAAGATATCCAGGAATATTATTTTTTGACATTTATTAATGCTGGCCAATATTTACAGACATTTGTAAATATTATATTTTGACATTATTAAATAACATTTTCAGATATTGCCTGATATTATATTTTGTTATTCCTGAATAATATTTTTAAATATTTAGCAATATCTATTTTAGAGATTTTTGAATATTGTTTCAAGATATTTCTCAATATATTTTTCTAATATTTCTGAATAACATTTTTAAATATTTGGCTATATTGATTTTTGAGATTTTCAAATATTGCTTCTGGATATTTAGAAATATTTTTTTTCTAATATTTCTGAATAATATTTTTAGATATTCAGCTATATCTATTTTTGAGGTCTTTGAATATTACTTCATGATATTCTAAAATATTTTTTTCAAATATTTCTGAATAACATTTTTTGATACTTTTCAATATCAATTTCTTAGATTCGTGAATATTGTTTCCCAGTATTGATATATATTTTTTGGGGATAAAAAGTCGGCAGCAAAAGTATCCAAGAACTAGCAATAATCCCTGTACAAAAAAGGTACACTTCATACTGCCTTGTTAAATAAACTGATGTCGAGTTATTGTCTTAGTCAGTCTAAGAATATGACCCGACAAGGATTTATTTAACAAAACAGTATTAAGTGTACTTTTTCAATGTCGGAATTATTGGCTAATGTTCGAATACTTTTGCTGCCGACTGTATATAACCAAAAGATGTATATCAATATTGGGAAATCTGAATATAAATTCAGAGAAATGATTTGTTTTTTTTCTAACATTTCAGAACATCAGAATTAATGGCTGTATGTCAGTCAGTTTCAACCATTCTTCCACATATTATTCAATGGAACTTTTGTTGCTTTGTTTGATGAGGATCGCTCACTCAAAAATGAAGCTTTTCATATTCTGTTTAATATTCAATAATTATTGAATTGAGTAATATTCTATAACAAACAAACATTACTCTTTGAACACAATCAATGAGCATTTTTTTTAATCAATTGATTTAATATTTTTTAGCTCATTAAGCTAAAAAAAAAAAAAAAAGTTCAAAGAATAATTTTCAAAAAACTTCATTTTTCAATGGCAGATCGTAAAAAAATAAGCAACAAAAATCCCATAGGATAACATAGGGAGGGAGAAACAGGGAATTTGATGTGCAACCAGAACGGCCTTATTCACTTACCCTCGTCGGAAGCCCGAGGCAATGTTATTCTATGGCAAATTTTCTTTACTTATAACTAATTAACTAATATATATTTTTAAAGTTTGTTTTTACATTCAGAAATTTCCCAACTGTTAAATTGACGCTCCTTTTTTAAAAATGAATTTATTTTTTATTTTTAACATTTTATTTTGAAATTGCAAAATGAAAAATTTCACATATTAAAAATTCGTATTTTACAGCTTCGAAATGAAATAGTAAAAATGAAAAAAATACGTTTTTTAAAAAAGAGCATCAATTTAACAGTTCGGAATTTTCTGAATGTGAAAACAGAATTTAAAAATATGTATTAGCTAATTAGTTATAAATAAAGAAAATTTCCCATAGAATATTAGCTTCGGCTTATATGGCGACGGAGATTGAAGTGGTCCTTTAATGAGCCACTTTTTGCTTCTAGAGTAGTATTGTAATTAGCATTGTAATAATGAAAAAAACTGAAGTTAGATTTTGCTGTATCAATACCCTTTGATGTCTTCTTAATTCTTCATTATTTGCTATTTATACACAATAGCATAAGAGTGATTCTGAATAAAACAAAATTTTATGAACTGTGCATAAAATTTTTTGAAGCTATTTCATAGATACATACATTTTTATTAAGAAATTTTATACATCAACCTTGAAAATTCATTTCTAATAGATTGGTGTGAAAGGTTGACTTTTTATACCAATTATGTGAAAAATATCAGAGCCGGTAATCGAACCTAGCCATCTGCTTAAATAAACTAATGTGTATCACCAAAAAAGCAGAAGGCCTGGGTCAGTTTCTGGCTCTGGTATTTTTCACTCAGATAGTATAAATAATCAGCCTTCCACTCCAATCTATCGGAAATGAATTTTCAAGGTTGATGTATAAAATATCTAAAAATTAAAATTTTGTGGCCTATTGGAGTTGTGCCATGATCAATTTGTCACTTGAAATACCTGCGTGTTTGCAGACTCGGTGACCTTGACAACATATATTATGTGAGAAATGTCGAGCTGGTTATCAGCCAGTGTAGCTCAATGGTTAGAGCATCTGCACATTAAGCAGAAGACCCAGGTTCGATTAACGGGTCTGGTATTTTCCCCACAGGTTTTCCCCTTCCACTCCAATCTATCAGAAATACACATATATACTGTATTTATGTTTAGTCTATTTTGAATACAAACTGTAAATTTAAATCTATAAAAGGAAATGAAAATTAAGAATTAAATAACAAAAACCTATTAAATGGAAAAGGTTAGTTATTCATTTGAATCAAAATAAAAATTTCTAAAATCTTTTGATTAAGTTAAATTTTTTTAAACTAAATAATTTATGCTTTCAATATTCTATTTACCTGTTCTTTAAAACAAAAATCTAGATTTAAATCAGGGCCTGAAATTTCAACTCAGATTACACTCACAAAAAAAAGAAAAAAGAAATTGCTTGTCGTAAAATAGATTTTTTTTTTATTTTTTAAGTATTTTGGATTTTTAAAAAATGTATTTTGGGTTTTCTTCCCCTAATTATTTGAAATGCTTTTGTAAATATTTAATCTCAATTTAAAATCTATGGTTAAAGCAGGGCATCAGCAAATTTTAAGGAAGCCTGGCAACACTTGGGTACAAATGAGATTGATTATGCCTGAATAAACAGAAATGGATAACACAAACATTCAAAATGCGCACACAAAGAGATAACTTTAAATTTTCTTTAAAATTAAAAAGCACTGAACGTTGAAATTAAAATTAATTAATATACAAACAAAAGTCTGAAAGTACTAATGCATGCATTTATTTCAAAATATGAACAAAACAGATAAATATTACAAATACAATATGAACAATAAAAATACAAAACTTTTTTTTTTTTTTTTAATTTCAGAAAAAATTCCTTTTTTATTTACATAAAGTTTTGTATCAACACATACAGGTGATATAATAGTAAATATATTATAGACTGTCTCTAAGCACACTTTGAGGAAGGCTCAACATCATCTTTGCTACCATCAGTGCTCGAATTCGACACTTCATCATCAGTCTACTCCAAACATTCACTTGACGTTGTCGAGATGTTTGTCCAATCTTTACCCACTAACAACTCCTTAAAAAAAAAAAAAAAAAAAAAAAAAAACTATTTTAGAAAAACATTATTTTTTGCCTTTTTCATTTTTATTTAACAGTTCAGCATATGTAAGTAATTGTTTAGTCAATTTTTTTGTTACTATGTTTAGAAGGTTTGATTTTTCTCTCTCTTACGGTACACTTATATACAGGGTCCGACTAGCAAATTTTTACGCCCAGGATACTTTAAACTTTTCATACCCCCTTTGATGATCCACCCCCCACCCCTTCCCCCAGAAAATAAAGTTTGTTATTACTATAAAATGATATATAGCAGGCGATAAAACAGACTGACTGGAAAAAGTATTTGGGCAAAAAAATAATATTTCTGGCTTTAATAAAATTGCTCCGCTCAGTCAAACGATATTTTATTTTAAAATTTTATTCATATGAATAAAACACAGTTGAGTTAGAAAACATGTAAAAAAAAAACTGGGGGATTTAGATAAGATATTTTTAACTAGCGATGGAACGAAGCTTCGGCCACTTACCGAAGCTTTGGCCTGGCCAAATAATGAGCGTGATTCGGCCTATAACAATTTATGTTGAGAATATTCTTTTAACAATTATTATATAAAATAATAATAATAAAAATAATAATAATAATTTAAGTTATGCATAATAGCACTTTATAATAAAACATAATAGAAATTTATATTTAATTTAAAAGTTTGTGACCCTTTGGAACTATAAATCATACAACAATTAATAATATATTCTATTTAAATTGGAAGTTGCTAAGAAATAAGTTGCATTCCATTATATTTAGTTAACAATTTAATTATATGAACAGCTTTAGTTGCTTTAAAATGAAGCTATTAAAATATTGCATGAAATATTTTTTAAATATTTCTAGCTTTGAAAGTAGTCAATAATCAAGTAGTAGTCAATAATCAAAATTAACAATAAAGCTAATAATCAAAATTAACAATATAGTCAATAATAATCAAGATTAACAATAACCTAGGATTATAAAACATGCAGAGAATTGTTGAAAAATAAATAAAAGCTGAATTTTTATTTACTTTTTATAAACCAGAATATGAGGAGGGTGCCTATTACTTGCACATCCACCCTAGATCTAAATTCTAACTATTTATTCCAGATAATTAAAGTTATAAAATTTATTCTAGATTAGTTATTATCACATGATAAAATGTTTTCTAGGTTAATAACTGACATACTGTAAATTGTTTTTTATGGTTATTTTCATCATATTACATACAAGGTGAGCCCTCCGTGGCCGACTGATTATGTCACTACACTGCTAATCGCCTTCGAGCGTAGGAGAGCGGGTTCGATTCCCGCGCTGGCCCTGGGTGTTTTTCCATTTCTTCGTATTGTAATTCTGTCATGTACTATCTGTAATTATCTGACGAAGATTTACAAGCGGACAACTAGTCAAGCATACAAATCTGATGTATATGTTATCAATAAACAAACATACAAGGTTAATTTTAATTCATTTTATCATTTATCACACAATTTTAAATTATGATGCAAAAAAATCAATGTTTTTGCATTTTTAGGAAGGATTCTAATTCCTTTTTACCTCATACACATTTTCAGCTTCAGAAAATAACCTTTCACTATATATACTGCTACTTGGAGCAGATAAGTAGCATTTGGCCAAATCAGATAATCTGGGAAATATTTTTTTATTCTCTCTCCATCTCCACCAATTCCAACAGACAGTGTGTTCTATTTAAAAGCAGATTGTTTATATGTACTTCCAGCTCTTTAGCCGATGAATTTTCAGAGTGCTCTGTGAATAATTCATTGTTTGTGATTTCTGCAAAACAATCCCACAATGATGCCGGAGCTTCGGCGATTAGTTGGCCAAAGCTTCGGTATTCGGTGCTTCGGCCAAACTGTGCTTCATGCCATCACTATTTTTAACTATAAGTAAAATTTTGTAGCCATTTCGTAAAATTTTGTGCCCAGGTACTGCTTATACATGCTGAAAAATTTACATATCTTATAGTCTTTATCTTATATTTTATAGTCTTTAAATGCTTTTTTGAATAAAAAGGTAGACATTTTTATATACCTTAACTTATACATTTCACTACAAATAAATAAATAAATAAATACAATCCAGATTATTACAATTTTTCTTTTGGTGTGTATGTTTGTTGTTATTCAGTTAAGCTAAACAGACTTTCATAAAATTGGACTTAACTTTTTTTTACTTTAAACGTTTATAGTAGTAAAATTTAGAAATATTTATTTGTAAATTTTATATAACATGTATAGCAATAACTGGAACTTGGTCATGAATTTTTGTAAACATGCATTCAAAACTATATATTTAAAAAATAATTGCAAAAATATTTAGTAGATAAAATTTGGACATTAGATTTTCCAATCTTTTTCGATGATTACATGTTAAAATGGTATTTTTCTATTATATATAAAGGCATCACTTTGTAAATAATATATGCATTATGCAAGATTGCATAAAAAATATTTATGTAAAAAATGTAAATAGATCGACAGTATTAAACATACATATTAAAAAAATATATATATTTTTAATAATATGTGCAAAAGAAGAAAAGAAAGAGCAAAAAAAAAAAGAAAAAAAAAAAAAAAAAAAAAACAGTAATTTTGTAAAAACTATAATTACACTGACAATATTTATATTACCGTTAAAGCTTGAAATCCGTTAATGTGCAGATTACCTAGCTAATCTGCAGATTAACTAAAATGACCTGGAATCAAGACCCCAAAAGTGCGGAATCAAGAGTTTTCCGCATTTTAACTAGGTAATCTGCACATTAGCGGCTTCTGCGTCGTTAAAGTTCAAATGTTTGTTTCGAGCCTTAGTTTTTTTATATTCACTATGACGTCAAACAGCCATGCGATATAGATATGCAAATGACCTTCAAACACAAACTAAAACTTTTATCCCTTCCGCTCCGCCATGATAAACCAGTAGCCATATGTGATAAACGTCAAAACATGGAGCATTGAAGCCATGATTAAGTTTCTTATTATGACTAACACAAAATTTAAAGTAACAAATATGTTATAATTGTTTTAATTTCGATTTTATTTCTTCTCTTTTTTAATTCTGTCAATATAAGTTTAATAAAGGTCTGCATTTTATTAATGGAATCTAATCTTAATTAAAAGCTCTCTCTCGTGAAACTTCATTTTGAATTATGAATATTAAATTTATAACACAGTAATTATTTCCTCCCGAAATAAAACTATTAAACCACAACTTTTTTAAAATTAATTTATTTTAAAATTGATTTAAATTACTAATACTTACTGGAAAAAAAAAAAAAATGTATTAATTTTTACTTTGAAAAATATGGCATTATTTAATAAATACTTCATATGAAATTTTTATGCATTTTTTAGCATTTCATTGCAATTTTTTTTTTTCTTTCAATTTCAAGTTTCCTTTATATATTTTATATATCATGATTATATTTTTATTTTTTAAATTTTGTTCGCTTTTTCAGATAATTCCACTCTAGTTTATCGCATAAAATGTGTTAATAAAGATTTTTTTCTTATTTATTGTAAAATTAATATATTTGCTAAACTTGTACAGATGCATGCTGCAAAATATAGTTTAATAAAGCATTGGAAAACTGTCATTTTAATTATTATGTGTTCTAAAAATTATTAAAGCAGTTTTAATTATTTGAAGTACTTCTTAAATAATGCTTCTGATTTAATATTTCTTTAGCAAATAATTTTTTTTTTTTTTTTTTTTTTTTAATTTAAAGGGTTAAATATTTTTATTTTGAAAAGAAATCTTTACTGTATTACAATTCTAACTTTCATTTATAAAATAGAATTTATTAAAGTTATTATATTTCATATTAAAAATGTATAACATCTTCAACTTATATTGACAGAATGAAAAAGATGAAAAAAATAAAAAAAATAAAGCAAATATAACTTTAAAACACATAAAGATTAAAATAAGTAAAGAAAGAAAGAAAATAAATCTTTTTTTTTTTTTTTTTTTCTCGAATGAAAAAAACAAATACAACACAGCGGGCTGTAAAATTTAAACACCAGAGATCTTATTTTCACTTTAACGAGTACCTAGTATTAATGTGCAGATTATCTAGGTAATTCGCAGATTACCTAGGTAATTTGAGAAATGAAACAATTTTCTTCACTTTAATGGATAACCCTAGTTAATGTGCAAATTACCTAGCTAATCTGCAGATTGATTTCTGCACTTTAGAGGTAAAATTTACATATTTCAAAATCAAAAATTCATTCATCACAAATATAAAAATAAACAAGTAATATGATTAGAAGCTAGATTAAAACTTGAATGACATTAAAGAAAAGAAAAAAAAAATCCTTTAGTACTTACATTAAAATATATGAAATTCAAGCCATCATTCTCATAGCTTTGAAACAGGAGGCCAAGGCATGGTAAAAGATAGCAAAAGAAAACCTATATAAAGAAGCATTAAAAATAAAATTAAAAAGAAATATTTACATGTAATATTTGATTATGTAGCTAAAATTTATTTAGATTGTATTATTTATAATTTTGAATTTATATATTCATAATTTAATGTTTCATTTTAATTTATTTAAGCTTATGGAAGCGCTATTAAAGATAAATAAAATAAAGGAAGCTTTTTTATAACTGGTATCATAAACTGCCTAAAGCGCTTTGACATTTTTAATGATTGACTATTACTGAATGAGTTTTTACTACGTCTTAATGATTCTCCATACAAAAATTCCAGACATTTATGCTATATAATGAATGAAGGAATCAGCCGTAATATATTTAATTTAAAATTAAAAAGAAAAGGAATGCATAAAAACATTTAAAGAGTACATAATTAATTTAATTTACAAATGAATACATGTTTATATGCTCAAGATGTATGGCTTTGATTCAACGAGGACTAATGTCTGAATAACTGTAATGAATTAAAAAAAAAAGGAGATAAAACTAATATTTATAAAACTAATACAAGGCCTACAAGTTAATTCTTTAAGGTAAAATTTGACCCATGAATCTCTCTATGTCCTCAGGCTGTGCAGATTTCTGGGAGCACATATTTTTCTAAATTTTAAAATGCCGATACTGATACATCCCATTTTTAAAGCTAATAATACCAATAAATATACTTTATACTGTTTGATAGCAATAAAACTTAAGTTTTTAATTTGGTAATATAAAAAGTATCTTTAAAAAAAAAAAAAAAAAAAAAAAAAAAAAAAAAATCAAAGATTATTATAAAAGATCCCAAGTTTATTTAAAATTGGGTTTCACGGGTTTTTAACATGTGACAGCTTTTGTTGGTTTTAACCATGGCTTCAATCGTCATGTCAAAAACCTCCTTGTCAAAATCTGTCAAAAACCTACATTTATATAGTTTGTTACATAAAAATATTTTGAAAGTTAATTGATTGATGTTCTTTGAAAAACACATTGTTATAACATTTTGATTATAGAAAACAAAACTTCAGTCTTTCAAATTTCATTATGAATTATTGTTACATTCACTCAAAATATGCTATGATACTTCCATATATTACTACAAAATGTATTAGAACAAGGAGGACTATTAGTTTCAATTTGGGTAAAAACATCGCCAGTTTTTGTAGACCAGTTTTCTGTAACACCAGAATAAATTAAAAATATCAGTCCTATCGTTATGAATTCAGTACCAAATGAAAGGGACAATTTTTCTGAACCCAGGGTGCAAACAGTTTTTCGACACAATAATTAATTTTTTTTAAATTAGCTAAAGTATGAAATTTAGGTGGAAACACTTCATTTTAATTCATTTCAGTCATTTAACAAAGTACATGGCCCAGTTTTATGGTCAAAAAATGAGTTAAAAAAATAAAGTAAAAATTAAAAATAAAAATTTTACAAACTGAAATTAATAGTCCTCCATACTAAACTAAGTTCTGTCTTTGACAGAATTTTTACTTTATATATATATATATATATATATATATATATATATGCTTAACCCTTTAACGTTCACTACTTAATTTTTAAAAAATTACTAAACTAATTTTAAATAATATTATAGTTTTAAAATATTAAAGAACACACTTTTATAGAAATGTGAACTAAAAAGCACAAAATATCTATCTTAGTATTAAAATGCAGGATGAGAAAATCGTGTGAGTGACACACCATAATATTTACATACATTTAAATCTTTAATTAAAATAATTTAGAATTAAACAAAAACCATTTTTAAAAAATCTTCCCTGACTGGGATCGAACGATAGACCTTTAAGTTCGTAGCGCAGCGTTTTACCTCACAGCCACAGCGCACACGTGGGGAAAGTCTTTTTTTACAATATAGATTTTTCGTTTGCTCCCAGAGCAGTTACAAACATACATACATACAGGTGAAGCTAATAAAAGCGTGTTAAAATGGCTTTTAGATGCTTAGCTGATCATAAATATTTAAAAAATAAAAAATTAGCGTTGCTCCTTTTTGAGAAATTTTTGGTTTGAAACATCTAAAAGTTAACCTTATTAAATTCAAATAATATTTAATTAATAAAACACTTTGTAAGTAAACATTATCAACTACAAAATATCGTAAAAGTTGTTTCAGATTAAAATAATAGTCCAGCTTTTAATTAAATGAAAAAAACTAGACATGAGTGCATCATCAAACCAGCAATTCGCACTTGCACACTCAAAGAAATTTCAAGTGACTTATGCATTTAGCTTCCTTTGAAGCATTACTTGTTAAATTTTGGAAAAGTGATGATATCAACAGACAGAAAAGAAACAAAAGTTTAAAATGTGATTAAAACTAGGGGGGTGTTAAAAAAACAGCTGCATAAAAATTCTTAAATTATGTCAAATGTTTGATTTTGCTGTGAAAGCAATGAACGTTAAACAGTTAATATAGTATATGTTAAATTTAGTTATGTGATACTTTAAAAATTTAGCTGTTTTTAATAAGATATTAAAAAAAAAAAAAAAAAAAAAAAAAATGTAAACAGATTAAAAGTTTTTGAGAAAGACTAATAACGTTTAGATTAATATAAAACAAAACTTTAGGCTTTTAAAAATTCATTATGAAGTATTAATTTTGATGTGCATTAAAAAAAAAATAAAAAATAAAGTAATATTTTTAAATTATTCAGCATTTAATTTATAATTAATATGCAATTAAGCTTCTTAAATTCTCATAATTAACATGAGGCAAAAGAAATATAAATTCCTTCTGGAAATGCATAAAATATTTACTAGTACAGATTTTTTTATTATTATTATTATTAGTTCAAGCTGTAAACAGGCATACATATTTATAAAATGAATAATAATAACAGTAATAAATAAGAGACAGCTACAAAATTATTGATAAATGACAATTGTCATAAATATAGATTAATATAATTATTTTCAAACTCGTTAATTTACTGCGTACGTTATGTTTGCTTTATTCCAGTGTTTTTAACACTTAGTTTATAAGTCAAAAATTTATAATTACCATTTCATAATTAACACTTTGAAATTTTAGAATTTCAGAAATATTAATTATAAATATGTCTATGCATGCTATTCTTACACAATGAAGAATTTTGCAAAGTTATAACTTAATAATAAAACGATTTTATTCATACGGTAAACATGTTGATTTATAAAGCAGGTTATAACTACAGATTAAAATTTAAAGAATTTTTTGTTCTGTTTTAGTTTGCTAAAATTTTTTCGATAGTAATTGTGTGGCGACCTAGTGATATTAGTTGAGCATACTAATATCTACCGACTATTTCAAAGTGTTGCATTAAGGAAAGTTAATTTGAAAATTCCTTCACTATTTTAGAATATCAAGAACTAAACCTTTTGGTGCCTATACTTTTATAAATTAAAACAATTATCAAAACATTTAACTTTATACATTCTGCAATAAACAACGTGACAAGTTTGCTGCTTTGATTAATAAACATACAAATTTTACCACAGGAAACAATTGAGTGATTATTAAAAATACTTATTCTATAGAAAGCAACAGGTTTAAACAAAAAAAAAAAAAAAAAAAAAAAAAAAAAAAAAAAGCACTTAAGATTTCGGAGATTGATTTCTATGATTAAAACTAACATCTTCACTATACTTACATAAGTATTAGCATCGGTTTTATTAGGCCTATATATAGACCTAATGAAACCGATTGATTATAAAAAATAAACGAATATTATAAGAAAATACAACACAAAGTTCAAAATATAAATATAAATGTTATTAAATACAAACCTTTTATTTTACAGAAATTTTAACAAGATATATTAGCTCCGCGCCAGGTTGTCCACAGCTTGTTTTTAAAAATAATGAGCTTGAGCTGAGATGCGTTCGCGTTCGCGTTGCCGTTGCCAATTGCCAATTGAGAAGCACGGGAAAATCGAGGATTGTTGAATCGTCAAAAATGAGAGTTTTATTTCTGAGAGTGTTACATAAAAATGTTTGTCAAATATCCTATGAACATCGGCCAATATTTTGAATGGCGCTGAATCTCAAACTTCGAATTTACAATATCTATTGATATTCACAGATGTAATTCGTAATTATTATTGAAACATAAAGCATTTTACAAAGTTGTTTTCATTACATACAACATTTTATTTAGACGTAAGAAGAGATATATCTCTTTATAAAACGATATAAAATGAATGACGTACATATGACTATGACATAATACTGACATGACTTAGTAATATAAACTATAGTAATAAACTATACTAATAACATATAATTTTTTTTATATCTTGAGAATTCTCAAGATATAAAAAAAATATTGTTTTACTAATATCAAGAAATATTTCACAACGTCTGAAAATGATATCATTTTCAAGAATATCAAAAGATATCTCTAGATGTCACCAAAGTGATATTGTTTCAACGAATGTCAACAAATATTGCTGAATATCGTACAAATGATATCATTTTTACGATATTGGCCAATGTAAATCAGACATTTAAAAAGAAGATGTGAAATATTATATTTCTTAAAAAGGGACAAACTTCTAAAATTAAATACTTTAATATACTTATTTCTACAAGTAAAAGTTATAAGTTATATAAAAAACTTTGTTAAATGCTTTTTTTAAATAATAATTTTGAATTACATCTGTGAATATCAGCAGATATCATAAATTCGATGTTTGACATTCAGAGGTATTTAAAATATTGGCCAATATTAGCGGGATATTGGCCAATATTTTTGTGCTACCTGGGAACCAAATTTTCTTAAGTAATTTAATTTAGGTTTTTTACCGGTCCAAATTTCTAGGGGTATTTTATTTTTCCCTTTACGTGGTGTTACATTAGAAACTCGTGTACTAAAGTTTATACCTTCTGCCCAAAAATATAATGGTAACAGACTTTCGTATAATATAGACCTAGTTCTTTCTAGTAATACTCTGTTTCCACGTTCCGCTTTACCATTCGATTCGCTATTATAAGGAACCGTTTTTTCATGTGAAATACCAGAATTAATTAGATAATTATACATTTTTTCATTTACAAACTCCAGGTCGTTATCTGACCTGAGCCTTTTGATTCTTTTGCCAGTTAAATTTTCATGCTTACTCTTAAAGTTACAGAATGTTTCATATACCTCACTTTTATTTTTCAAAAAATAAGTAAAGTACATGCCAGAAAAATCATCCACTAAAATCATAAAATATTTAGCACCCCCTAGCGACACAGGATTAATTGGCCCACACAAATCTATATGAATCAATTCTAGAATTTCGGAACTGTGTTCTATATTAACAGGTGGATGATTTTTTCTAGTTACCTTACTTATATCACAAATTTCAGAATTAATATCATTTATGATATCTACATTTATATAATCACTCATTTTAAGCATATAGTTAGGATTTAAATGGCATAACCGACTATGCCAGGTTTCATAATTAAAATCATTCATCACAACATTACATTCTTTACTAGTAATTGGTACTAAATTAATTTCAAGTTTGTTATTATTTCTATATGCTTTAGTGACTAACTTATTATTACTATCAAAAACTAGTACAGAATTTTTAGTAGATTTTATACTACATCCCCTATCCATTAATGAGGTAACCGACAAAAGATTATATCTAAGATCTGGTACAAATAACACATTTTTGATAGTTAAATAAATAGGATTTTTACTTACGGTTTTTGCTTTGACGATTCCGGTGCCATGGCACATAATTTTTGCATCCTTACCTGCCAAGAAGATTTCTTTATTTTCTGGTTTTAATTTATCAAACCAAATTTTATCTTTTACCATATGGTCGCTCGCCCCGGAATCTAAAACGAAAACATTATCACACAATGAATCAATAGTAGAAGCACTAAAAACAGAATTATTTTTTTCTTCTTTCTTATCAAAGCGAGAATTGTTTTTTCTATTTTTATGTCCTTTATAGCCATAAGAGTTAAATGTTTTTTGTGAATTGTTTTTATAAAAACAGTCCTTGGCAAGATGATTACTCCTTCTACAGATATAACAAAGTTTTTTGTTCTTGTCCTTTTTCACGAAGAACGCTTCGGGTTTATTTTGTTCATTATGCGGATTCAAGCTTGATTCTTCCTCTCTTAAAATTTCTAAAACTTCCTCCATAGATTTTTCCCTTTGTGTTTTCAACACATCTCTGATTTTGCTAAAGTTTCCCGATAGTCCTCTTACTGTGTGATAGACCAGCTCTCTTGTAGAAATTTCCAATCCTAACGATTGACATTTTACAGCTAGTCCTTTTGAACGTGCTATGTAATCAGTTACAGGTTCATTCTGTTTCATCAGTAAGTTTTTCAGTTCATTTCCGGCGTCTATTCTTCTATCCTCTAATTGCCCAGTAAAAGTGTTCTTTATATTTTCCCATAAGATTTTGGCATTTTCTTCATTAGAAAATTGAAGAGCGTGTTCGTCGGATAGAGAAAGCTTCATATAGGCGACTGCATCGGAGTTTTTCAGATCCCATTCTTGAGATTCCGCTGCATTCAGTCCTTCTGGTTTCACCGTTGTAATTACAGAATCCAGTCTCTTAATTGATAGAGCCGCTTTTATTTTCATGGCCCATATAAAATAATTATTACCGTTCAACTCCGGTATATTTATTCTTTCCATTCTTTTCTTTTGGAGTAATTATTTCAGCAATTTTGATTTCAAGAATTTCCTTCACAGCCACGCTCTGCTACCATTTGTTGTAATATTAGTTCCATTAAATCGAAATTCTTGAATATATAAAGCTGACATTTATTAACCCGTTAGTAGTCGCTAGTTGGTCGATTTGCCGCCCATCCTGCAGTGTTGCCAGATTTTTTATTCAATAGCCACCAAAAATTTTTAGAAGTAGCATTTGATATACATAAAACGCGAATAAAATCGAAGGAACGTCGATCACATCACTTCTTAAAATTATTGGTGAGAGTTAAAAAAAAGTGTGCAATCTGTAATAGGTGGCGCTGTCTATAGCGACTACTAACGGGTTAAAGACGATAAACAAGACGATTTACATTACACACATTCAAAATAAGTAGAATTAAACATATTTAAATGCAGATTATCTTTGTACTTTTAGTTGTTTAACCACACAGGTAATAATGGCCACCAAGGCCGGTGCACACAGCTACATTCCTTTTTTAACTCTGGCGTGCCTCGCCGGGAGCAGTTGGAGAGCTCTCTTTCACGCGCATGCGCAATTAAAGGCGCATCTGTTTTATTTATTAAAATGAATCGTTCGCTACTCCAACATAATCCATAATACATATTTGATAAATTAATTAATTGCATCACTATAGAAGCTTCTTGTTCAGCACTAAAAACAGCTTTTCTTCCTAGACATGGGCCGGTTACATCAGCAGACTTTATTCTTTCTTGTAAGGTGCTAAATAGTATGCTATGATCTTTTGCAGCTCTTATTCTTATAGAAACTCCACTTTTCACAGCTGCAATCGCTGCTAATAAAGCATCGCTTGTCCATTGTGCTTTCTCAGTTGTCCTCTGTTTATTTCTTTGTATGTATAAAGAACACAATGATTTCAAAACTCATCTTGATAATATCAGACATTGTTGGGTAATGACAGTCAATAATAGGGTAATGGCAGTCACTGACCATCATTACCCCACACCTAGATTGTCTTGCATGAATTAGTTTATTTAAATCCATTTAAGCTTCCTTTGAAATTTTAACTATAAATTTATATACATTATAATTTCTTACCTTGGACTTATTGCAAATTCTAAAGAAATATTCTTTTTTTTAGGAAGAGGAACCTTATTTTCTAGAAATCCAAACTTACATGAAAATGGTGAAAAAACTTGTATTGCAACTTCTGACATAGAGAAATACATAGACAAGTTTTCAATGACTTGTATCTTAGTTTTTGAGCACTAGGTGGCAATGCCGTCTAGTCCTCTATTTTAAAATCAGAAGATGGAATCACGGAGTAGAAAGAATAGGAGGGGCACAGACTAAGGAAACACTTAGACCCGGCAAGGCGGTTCTAAAAGTGAAGTCTCAATTGTAACCGAGCCGCCATATTGGTACAAGCAAAACATAATTGCGGTTTTCATGCAATTGTATTTGTATTATGATATATTAATTGTAAAGGAGGCAATAAATCTTGAAAAATGGCTTGTGCAGCCTATGGTCGCACCAGCAGATCATCTAAGTTAGAGCTCGGTTAGTCAAATTCAAATCGATAATCAGTAAGGGTTTTAAAAAAGCTGATAATAAATGATGAATTTGTATGTACAGTCAAAATTTGTCGAATTATTCTGAAACATCAAATTAAATGAATAGCTTGCTGATTTTATTGTGTTGAACTTAATATATATATATATACAAAATACTGAAAAAGCTGAATATTTTAATATTGATGCTTCAAAGATTCCATTAAAAATAATCATATGAATATGAACAAGAGCAAGTTACTATAGTTTGGTATTTACTATTATTTATGCATGTAATTGCGAAAGAATTAAAGCTGACTTCATTATTATTTAATTAATATAATTACAACACTTTGTAAAAAAAAAAAAAAAAAAAAAAAAAAAAAAAAAACTTTCCATGGTTTTCTCTTAAATATGCATAACTGCGGGCTAGAACTCCTTAGATAGACCCCCTCTTAAAAGGCACTCTCTCTCTAAACCCTAAACCATAGCACAGTCAGTTGGCCTTATAATGCTAACACAAACACCGGGGAAGCTCAAAACGTGTAAATATAGCAAAAACTGAAAATCAAAAATTTGACCCCAAAATATTTTCTTTGTCATTATATGAGTTAGAGAAAGCAAAAATTAAATACTATATTTGAAATTTTTATTATATAAATTAATAATTTAGATATATATATATATATATATTAATATTATAGATAATTTAAATGTGAAAATATATTTAATTGTTCTAGTCTGAAATATTGAAAATTAGGAAAAAATGGGATGACACAACCACCATGTTGAGAAAATTGTTCCCCAAATGTAATCAAGAACAGTTTTAAGTCAAAATCTAACTAAATATCTAAATATGTTCACTTGTTTGTGAGATGCAGCATTCACAAAATTCGTGGCATACAGTCAGACATTTATTTTCTAAAA
This sequence comes from Salticus scenicus, assembly GCA_963930645.1. Classification (NCBI taxonomy): domain Eukaryota; kingdom Metazoa; phylum Arthropoda; class Arachnida; order Araneae; family Salticidae; genus Salticus; species Salticus scenicus. The sequence goes on from OZ005662.1 coordinate 27,981,574, forward strand.
ATGGTCAAATCATGATCGGGGCATCTCAAAACAATTACATCAATCGAAAAATGGAGAATGGACTTTCATAAAATCCCCTCGTAGTGTGTGTTGTGTATGAATAAACAGCCTACATAGACAAAATTGCCATTATAAGATAAGTGGAACAGAGTTAATCATGGAAATATGTTTTTTGCCCCCAAGGGGGGGGGGGGGAGGATAGGACGGAATTTCAAAAAATTCCTTTGTAGTGTATGTTGAGAACACATAACCAATTGACATATAAAAAAAAACACTTTCCTGAGATAATTTGGAGCAGAGTTACTCTTAAAAAAATGTGTGTCCCCCAACCCTTAGGGAGGGGGCAGGGGGAAATTTCGTAAACTCCCTTTATAGTGCGTGTAAGGAACGCATAAATAACACACACATAAAAATTAATCTTACTGAGATAATTTGAAGCAAAGTTATGCTTGGAAACGTGTTTATTGCCCCCCACCCATCTCACCCCTAAGATGGGAAAGGAGGGAAATTTCGCAAATGCCCGTTACAATGGGTATTGAATATATGTAAATAAGCTACACACTAAAATTTGTGACCTCAAATCCTATAGGTTTCTCCTGACAAATTTTGCGCTAAAAGGGGACTCGAATTTGCCCCTGTACCCCCCCCCCCCCCACCCACGAAAAAAAAAAAAAAAACGAAAATCACAAAAACCAAAAATGAGTTTTTGGAACTATCCAACGCTTGGTGTTTTTTATATCTTTGTGCTTTTATTGGTAGAGTATTTTGCTAAATCTGCCTCTGAAAATCGCCCCCCCCCCTTAAAAATCTAAAATATCGGAAAAGGATTTCTACTGAATTCAAGTCTCCCGATCTGCAATTTCTTCACCGTGAAGCCGAATTATGCTAATAAAGGTGTTTTGCTTACTGCTCCCCATGAGAGGGGAGAGCAGGATATCGTAAAATCCTGTCGTAGTGGGGGTCAGGGTTCTTAAACCAACCTCCTCACCAAAATTTGTGACTGTATCTCCCATAGAATCCCTACGGCTGTGTTGAGTCAGAGAATCAGTGAGTTTACTCTTATATATATAAAAAGAGATTTTTCCCCCCTCCATCCCCTACTTGTTGTCAAAATTGTTCTTTAGATATTATGTAATATCTGTTTTTAATATCGTGAAGTTAGAACCTTTTGAATATTTGTTTTTTTCATTGAGAAATAGAGCAAATGTGAAAAAATATGCTTTAATCCCGTTCTTGCACACCTTCTCCCTGGGGAGGCCCGATATTTAAAAAAAAAAAAATATGCCAGAAATCTTCGCGGGAGTGTACTCGACAACTTCCCAAAGTTTCATGGCGATCGGATGAATGGCGTTGTAATGGATGAAGGATAAACAGACAGACATGCATTCGTTTTTACATATACAGATTACATTGCTACTGGTTTCTTGCTTGTACCAATATGGCCGCCGGTCGCTCTAAGCGCCTTACAGTTACTTCACTCTTTCCCATTCAAGAAAGTCGTCTCACCGGGTCTAAGTGTTTCCTTAGTCTGAAAGGAGCGGAAAGTCCAATGGTGCCCAGCCTTTGAAAGTGGAAGACGATATTTTTGTAAATATTGAGGGCGCTGTAGCCTACTTTCTCCCGATTTTCCTTGACAGGAATTTTCGGTTTTCGACTGCTTTTGCTGCAAAATAAACTATTATTATTACTAAAAGATATTTTAATCAACACAATTTTATCGTTTTCTCTTTCATTTTTTTTTCTTTCTTGCTTATACGTTATGACCTTTTCTTTTCGTTTATTTATCAAACTCCAAGTCCCTTTTTAATATTTTGCCAAATAGTATATATGTTTTCCATAAAAATTCAAAATAAAGTTATTTATTTATTTTTTTTCCGTTTTCCTTTTTCTAGTTGTGTTGGTTTAAAGCATCTGCAACTTTCTTTCATTATAATTCTTCCTGTATTTGGATTATTATTATTTTAATTCTTGCTGTATTTGACTTAAGGATTTTATATATATATATATATATATATATATTATGTATTTATATATATATATATATATTTATTATAAATATATATATATATATATATATATATATATTTATATATATATATTTATATATATATAATATGTATATTATATTAATAAATGCTCATACAATGTCGGAATTTTTCGTAATGTGTGAAACTGGATAATAAATCAATAAATATTTTTCAAAATTGTTTAGATTTTCTTTATTTCATCAAAAATATGTTATCTTAAAATAGATTAAAAAGATTTTTTAATTTATGTCTTTTCTTGTAACATTGAAAGCCATGACAATGAAAGAAATAATAATAATAAAACTTGCGATATTTATTTTAAGGTCATTTATATCTTTCTCTCACTTATTTTGTTCATAGAATTTGCTAATGATTTTAACACGTTGAGCGCCACGCGAATTCTTTAGGAAATCCCATTCAGGCCACGCGCGCTGCTTAGAAACGCGTTATGTTTACCGAGTTTCAATAAAATCCATTAAAATGCCTTAATGATATAATCATATAATAAATAAAAATTAAGTAAATTTTAAATAAACCTTCGGTAATTACTTAAAACAATGTAATTTTTTTTAGTTTTATATCACATTTTACACTGTCAGCCACCGGTGGCTGACGTGGCCTAAACGGAAAGTTCAGTGTCAGCCACCGATGACTGACATGGCGATGAACGTGTTTGACCCAATGATAAGTCATTATTATTCAAAAGTGCAGATCACTTGGTAATGCATTTATAAAAAAAAAAAAAAAAAAAGAGAGAGAGAGAAAGAAAGAAAGAAAGAAAAAGAAAAGAAAAAAAAAAATGGAAAAAAAAAATCGTGAATTAAATTTGATTTTAATCTAATAAAATTTTCAGAGATTACATTTTAAAAATTGCAAAAGAAAATTTTTTACGTCGTTTCCCCTTTACTATTAAATTCTTGCGATACCTGTGGTGGAGAGATTCTGCTGTCTCGAAGCTGGTAGACTGAAAGTGCGTTCGATCCAAGATCGCGCTCGTTAGTTTGGCCGATCGGAGTTTTCCGTGGTTTTCTCTGAAACTAGCACAAATACACAGGCTTGGAGACCTTAAACCTCCGTCGGGCGCACCCTGCCTGAGAGGCCCGTTCGGGTTTTTATTCTCTAAATATCCTACACATGATATTTAATTCAAAAACACCCATATGGTGACCTTATTAGGAGTGAATAGAAAGTAATAAACGAAAATTTGATGCATAAGTACGAATTTATTGATTATAGTACAAGATTGTTTTAACAATATAAAGTATTTACCTGACCTCTCAGGCCGATTTTGTTCGTCTTAAGGATGCGCCTGACGTAGGGTCAAAAAGACCTTCACGGAGGGCACATTACTCAGGCCTAGAATCCTCGTGTAATCAATTAACTTCTAAGCCCCCCCCTCCTTCCACACACATACACCCCCCCCCCCACCAAAAAAAAAAAAAAAATAATAATAATAATAACGTTCTTTCAGCATATAACGGGTGGTGATTAAACAGTTGACGGATTTAAAAAAAAAAAAAAAAAAAAAAAAAAGTAAGTAAACACCACAAAGTCCTAGAGAAAAAAAAAATGTTTGTACGTTTTTATTATTTTTCTTTCTTTCTTTTTTAGATAAAAAATGTATAAGTTATTTATTTATATAAAATAATACATTATATAATGGTAATATACTGTATAACGTAATATATTTAAATAATGTTATTGATAATTATATTTATTTATAAAATGCCAAAATTTTTACCGATTTGACATAATATTACTTTCTTCTATATTCAATAGAAGAAAGTCTTGGAGTCATAAAAATTTTCGACCTCGGGTTTTTGATGGATTTACACGTTTTGAGGGCTGTAGAACACTATTTGACCATTTTTAGAAAATGTCTGTCTGTGCGTGTGTGTGTGACAAAATTTTGTGGCAACTGTATCTCAGGAACCACTGCACAGAATTTCATACAAATTGGTATGTAGTTGCACCTTGACATAAATTAGTGCCTGTCAACTTTTGGTAAAAATTGTTTTACAGGTTGCGTTGCCATCCCACTTTTTCTAAATTTTTAACATGATATATGACAAAATTTTGTAAAATTGTGCATGAAGAGAATTATTTTTTAGTAATTATGAAATTTACAAGAATTAATTATAATAGAGATAGTCAACTGGGAAAAAATTTTTGTATGCGTAGGTGCCTCGCCATCCGCCCCCTGGGGGGGGGAAGCCCCCCCCCCTTGAGGGGAGTAAATTTTCATGATGGGTATCTTTCAAAAGAACTCGTCAATACCTGCAAAACGAATGGTTGAACCATCGATCTGCGATAATTTAAAATAAAGTTATCGATTTTTTTCATTTTTATCAAAAAAAAAAAAAGTAATTGTAATATTGACAATAAAATTGACTTTTTTTTTGCATATTTAGTGTTATACTACTTCTATAGTATGAAAATCGTCTGCATTATCAAGGAAGATTTTTTTTTAAATAACAATTTTAATAAATTGTTTTTACTGAGTGAATTTGTATAGGAGAATATAGAAGAAAGTTATGTGGTGGCCTCAACATACTAGTTTTAAGATAGTTTAGAAAATTAAGTGTTAAAATTCGATATTGGCAGATATCCTGGCATATATATGTGGTGGAACACAAAATCGGCGACAATGCAAAATCGCAGATTTAAAGAAATAGTCCTACCGTACCAGAAAGCATTTTCCTGTAATTTATTAAACAAAAATAAATTCAATTATATCTATATATAATTTTCAAAAATTTCGTTCAGCAACGTACGTTATCAGGATTTTTTCCTTACTCTTATCGCAATTAAAAAAAAAAGGTATTATACATATCTTTTGGAACACGAGAGATGCCGGGTTCGAACCCAAGTCGCATTAGTCATTTCAGCAGTTTGGAGTTTTTAATTGTTTTCACCAAAACTTACATGGATATAGACTAGGCGTTCTTGGTTTCTTAGAAAGATCTCGACAGAGGATATTCTACCCACGCCTAGTTCCTTCGTGTAGGCAATCTAGCTTAACCAGCACACCACTCCTCTATATATTTTAAAAATCTTAATAGAATTAATATACAGATACAGAATTATAATATAAATCAAAATGTTTAACATTTGAAACAATAATTAAATCAATTAAATCACGTAGATTGAATTAGACCTGAAGAAATTCACATTCAACACTCGCCACATGGCGACTTAAAAATTGATAAAATCGCCAATCCCCTCTCCCCAACTTTCATAAGTATGAATTTCCTTAATCGATTATGTGGTTGAGAGGTTCAGCTCTCAAAGCTCGAAAACAGGAGGTGCCGCGTTCATCGCAGGTTGCGCTCATTGGCCAAGCCGTTTAAAGTTTTCTATGGTTTTCCCCGATAGTAGCGTAAATACGCATTAGTAAAACTTAAAAAGATCCCCACAGAAGGCTTCCCTAGTAACTATAGAAAAATACGAATGGTTTCGTCGACTAACGTAACCTGTATTCAAATCCGGCACTTCCCTGTCTACCAGCTCTGAGCGCAGAACCGCTCGGCCAGTGTTAATAAGGTGGTGGTGGTCCTTGTGTGAAGGTTAAGGCCAATTGAATAGACGAGGTTCTTAGGCCTGGGTGGTGTGCCCTATGACGGGTGTCTTTTGGACGATACTAGCCCGTATTTATTCAAGTTTGGGCAAAAACCACGGAAAACTCCGAGACGAGCGCGACCTGGTATCAAGCTCGGCGCTTCCCATCTACCAGTTTTGGACGCAGAAACATTCGGCCATTGCTTAATAAAATGATGGTGTTACTGTATGAAGGTTAAGGTCAATTGACTACACGAGGGTCCTGGGTCTTGGTGGTGTGCCCTCTGTGGTGGTCTTTCTACGGTGGTGCCAGTCTGTATTTACGTGTGTTTCGGCAAAAAATTCTGAGCATCTAGGTTGACGAGCGCAACCTGGTATCGAACCAGGCACTTCCCGTCTATCAGCTTTGAACGCCAAACTGTTCGCCCACTGTTTAATAAGGTGGTGGTGGTGGTGATGGGAAAGTTAAGGCTGATTGACTACCCGAGGATCCTAGGGCTGGGTAGACTGCCCGCCGTGTTGGTCATTCTTAGGAGTCAAAGCCCATATTTACTCGAGTTTTGGGGGGAAAAAAACACCGAAAACTCTGAGCGACTAGGTCTCCGAGCGCGACCTGGCAACGAACCCAGCACTTCCGGTCTACCAGATTTTAATCGCAGAACCACTCGGCCGATGGTTTTTAATAAAGATAATTAATGTTTTTAATAAAGATAACTAACTTACCGAGACACGTGTAAATTAAAATAGTTTTAAAAATTTTTAACATTAAAAAACTATTGATAATTCAGTCAGATATTTACATATAGCACATTCGTTAAAGATGAATGAGTTTTAAAACAAAAATAATACATAGTTTAAAAAAATCATATTATCCTATGTAGTAAAAATAGGTGCGGATGAATTCCCCTGGAATTTGTTGAAATGAAAATAAATTTAAATATATCTCCACAATTTCTAAATTTCCTCAAATAACAGAAATTATCACAAAATTTGTACTTATATTTACGTTTAAAAAAATTAGTTTGTTGTGGCCACCACACGACTTTCTTCTATATTTTCTTATACAAATTCACTCAGTAAAAATAATTTATTAAAATTATTATTTAAAAAAATTATCTTCCATGATAATGCAATCGATTTCCATATTAGAGAAGTAGTATAACACTAAATATTAAAAAAAAGTTAATTTTATTGTCAATATTACATTTAAAAAATAATAATAATAAAATAATATATATATATATATATATACATATTTAATGAAAAAAATCGATACCTTCATTTTAAATTATCGCAGATCTATGGTTCAACCATCCGTTTTAAAGTTACTGGCGAGCTCTTTTGAAATATACCCATCATGAAAATTTACTCCCCTCGAGGGGGACTTCCCTCCCAGGGGTGGGCGAAGCGTGGCTCCTACATATACAAAAAAAAAAAAAAAAAAAAAAAAAAAAAAAATTCCCAGTTGACTATCTCTATTATAAATAATTCTGGTAAATTTTATAATGATTATTAAAATATAATTCTCTTTATGCACATTTATACAACATTTTGTCCTATACCACCATGTTAAAAATTTAGAAAAAACGGGATGTCAACGCAACCTGTGAGACAATTTTTACCAAAAGTTGATAGGCACTAATTTATGTCAAGGTGCAACTACATACCAATTTATATGAAATTCTGTGCAGTAGTTCCTGAGATACAGTTGCCACAAAATTTTGTCACGCACACAGACAGACTGACAGACAGACATTTTCCAAAAATGGTCAAATCTTGTTCTACAGCTCTCAAAACGTGTAAATCCATCAAATGCCCGCGGTCGAAAATTTTTACGAATCCAATACCTTCTTCTGTTGAATATAGAAGAAAGTAACAAGATCTTTTGTATTACCTTAAAAAAATTAATAGGATTAACTTTCTTAGGTGTAACTTACTGTGTTACAAATAAATCAAGATAACTCTTATTAAATTTAAAGTTTAAAAAAATAATATCGACGGGAAAAGTATAGCGTGTTATATTTCTTTATTAATTAATATATCTTTTTTTCTTTCTTTACAATTTTCTCTTCTTTTTTTTTATTTAATTTGTAATTTTCATTATTTGTGACACTTTTAATTTTGTACGATCACCTTGTACAATAATGAAAAGTTTTTAATAGCTTTTATTCGAATTTTTATCAATACGATCTCATATTTTGTATAACCTCTTACAAAGTCAGAAAAATTCTTACCGTTATAAAAAAAAAAAAAAAAAAAAAAAACTGTATGTTATTAGGAAGACCTTATATAACATTATTTCTGTTTTCCAATTTTCTTAAAGTTAAAACTTTCCATAAAAAAATTAAACTAAGTTATGATTTTCTCTACTGAAAACCGTTACAGGAGCTTTAGGAGCGGGAGGTTCGCGATGGTGGCGCCATATGTTTTTTTCTGAAAAAGAATATGCTAGATTTCAAAACGTCTTTCCCATCCTATACTGTTAATCCGTGGATGGAATATAGACGTGACCGCCAATACCTACTGACCGCCATTCCCCCATTCTCCCCTAATGTGTGAAGAATTATTTCAGCTTTTCAGTTATTTTAATGTAGAGATTTTTTTTTTTTTTCTTTTACAAAAACACACTAAGTATTAACTTTTCCGATGTTCAATATAAAACATTTTTGAAGACTGCCTTAAGAAAGCATTTACTGTCGTTACAGACATTTTCTGCGTTGTTTATGTGAAATGTATTCAGAATTTTTTCTCAAAATTATTTATTTGTTATTTTTCTGCAAAGAATATTTCCAAAGATTCTCTGTCACATGAGATTCCAATGTTTAAATCCAGTGTGATATAGAAGACAGTGTAACCTAAATACGCATCTATGAATTCATACAACAAAGAAATGAATAAGCATAAATGTATTTTAATTAATTTTCTCAAAAGCACAGTTTAAATATATACTTAGACATTAATGTAAAAAGTGTGTGGAAAATATATTGTAAAAGATTTACCTTAATAAATAATTTAAAAAGCCTCACATAAAGATAGGCACATATATGAAGTATTATCACATATTTTCTACAATCTTAATGCACCCATTCATGTATAGGTAAAGTGATATACTTGTAAAGTATATTTTGCACCAGTCTGAAAAAATATTTATTAAAAGACATATCTAAGGCAAAAGAAAAGTCGAATGTGTGTTAAATAATGTGCCAGAATGCTTTCTTTAAGCAATAGTTTGAAAGCACATCTACATGCTTGTATAAAAGGAAGGCCTTATATGTGCGAAATATGTTTTAAAGGCTTTTCTCAAAAGGGTAATCTAAATACCACGGAGTATTATTTAAGAGGAGACGAAAGTAACGCTGAAATTTTGCGATGTTGTTTTCTAACGTTAAGAGAGGGCGCCAGCGTTCGCTATACCCTGCTTTCCAGCTTCCGTAACGTTATTCAATAGGGAAATGTTTCGTTTTTATTAATTCTTTAAGAACAATATTGAGCTTAAAAAAATCGGTTGAACGCAGATTTCATTTAATATAGTCTTTTTGACAACATGTTCTTTTTTTTTTAAGAACTATTTTAAGCATTTTACTTAGTGAGATAACATTTAAAATGACGTTGATCTTTATGCGTAAAACCGAAGCTAAACTACATTGTTATGGAGAGATAAGTTTTTTTTTTTTTTTTTTTTTTTTTTTTAGAATGTTGGTTTTTACGGATATCTTATATCAGTGAGTCTTATAATTTTTCGTTGTTGCTATATTTGACGGTGTAATAAAATAATAATAATTAAAAAAAAAAAAAAAAAAAAAAAATTAAGAAGTTGCTAGCGATTTGATTTTTTCATTCATTTCCTTTTACCAACATCAAGTTTAAAATAATTCTTTGTTATGCAATTTTTTATTTATTTATTTTTCTGTGTAACCTGATGTGTAATAAAATTACATACTGTTTCAATAAATTTTCAAGTGTTGGCGTTACATTTTTCAGTAAAAGGAAAAGTTATTTTGGTTTACTATTAGTAAGAAATTAAAAAATATTAGTATGATTTAAAAAATAAAGTTGTAATTTTATGTTAAGATTTTTCTCTAAAATTTTCACTAATGCATGTGAATTTTGTAATTGAGACTTTTTTTAAATTTTGCTCTGATATATATTTTTTTAATTGAATATTTGATTAAGATTATGACCAGTTTCAACTGTTTGAGTCATTCTCAGAATCAGAGACAGTGAAGAATCTAAGTGTAATCATTACTGCACCATCATTTATCAATTGAATATTTTGAAAATCGAATACAAGCTCAGTAGTGCAGCAGTACACTATTTTAACAGTATGCTAGCAAACCCGTGCGAAACTTACGCAATTGCATAAGTTATTAAAATTTCAGGATTTTTTTTTTTTTTTTTTTTTTACATACAAAACTAAGTTGAATTTTTGCATAATAATGGATTATCATGAGAATTATTACGTTAAAAATAGTACATATGGAGTTGCATAAAACTGAGCCTAATAAAATTAAACAACAAAAACTAGGATAAGGTAAATGTATCAAAGTGGAGAAAGAAAGGATAGCCTAGTGAGTGAGGCATTTCATTCTGAGATCATGCTGGATTAATAATACATTTCGTTTCTTATAATATTAGTGTAATAGGATACTTGATATTAGAAATTTAAGAGAAAAATTAGTGTACCTTTTATGTTTAGAGAACTTTTATGTTGACAGATTTTTTTTCTCTTGCGGATCAGGTTCGGGTCGGGTTGACTGAATTTTTTTTCTTGCGGGTCGGGTTTGGTTTTCAACAATTCGGCTCGACTTGATAACACCTTTCAAAGTATTTTTTTACAATTATAAACATAAATTTATAGGGATGTTTACAACTAATTTAAACATTCTGCACATACTAGACAAGTATCGGTTGGTTGTTTGGTTGGAGGATTTAAGGCCGATTGACTCCATATGTGTCCTAGGCCTATAGGGGGGAAATGCCCCCGTTTGAGTCTTTCTAAGGGGTCCTAGCCCGTATTTACGCGTGTTCCGAGCGGCTAGGTCGACGAGCGCGACCTGGGATCGAACCCGACACTTCCCATCTACCAGCTTCGAGCGCTGAACCTCTCGGCCGCTGGTGGGCAGACATGTACCGGAGCACTCTATTCGTATCTGCGGATATCCGCCAGAAAATTAGATCCGTATTTGTATCTGGATCTGTTTTCTTTTCTTCAACGGAACTAATATGTATCTTTTGAAAAAATTGTATGAAAATTAGAAAAGTATTATAAATCTTTCTCGACTGTTGTTAATACATAAATTAAAGAAATACAAATACAGTATAACCTCGCATTTAAATTCTGGAGAATGAAAAAATTTCGCAGTTTACAAGGTTTTTTTTTTTTTATAAGTAATATGAAACAACTTTGATAAATGCTTTCTTTAAATAATAATTTTTAATTACATCTGTGAGGATATGCATATATCATAAATTCGATGTTTGACATTCACAGGTATTCAAAATATTGGCCAATATTTTTATTCTACCTGGAAAATGCATTATTACGATTAGCTTTACGGAAAGTCTTTGAAAATATTTCATATATATGAGAGTTTCTTTAAAGCATTCCTTTCAGAAAATTTCTTAGAATATATCTACGGATTTTCTCTGGCATGAGAACCTAGATGTCTGTTTAGACTACTTTTATCAGAAAAACTTTTAAAACATATTTTACACATATGAGGTTTCTCTCCTGTATGAGTGCGTAGATGTGTAATTAGATGACATTTACGAGAAAAATGTTTAAAACATATTTCACATACATGCGGCTTTTCTCCAGTATGCACGCGTAGATATGTATTTAAAGTTCCTTTTTCAGAGAAACTTTTAGAACATACTTCACATACATACGGCTTTTCACCTGTATGAATGCGTAGATGTGTATTTAGATCACTCTTTCCATTAAAATTCCTGGAACATATTTCGCACACATGTGGCTTTTCACCAATATGAGTGTTCAGATGTAGGTTTAAATTCACTTTTAATGAAAATCGTTTGGAGCATATTTCACACTCATGTGGTCGTTCTCCAGTATGGATGCGTAGATGTACATTTAGATGACTTTTCTGAATAAAACCTTTCGAACATATTTCACACACATGTGACTTTTTTCCAGCATGAATAAGTAGATGTACTTTTAGGTTTCCTTTATGAAAAAATTCTTTAGAGCACGTTTCACACACATGTGGCTTTTTTCTAATATGAGTGCCCAGATGTGCATTTAGATGATTCCTTTCATTAAAGTTCTTAAAACATATTTTGCACACATGCAGCTTTTCTCCAATGTGAGTGCGTAGATGGGCATTTAGGTTTTCCATTAGAGAAAATCTTAAAATGTAATGCAGACACGTACGGGTTTTCTTCTAATTTTCAATAAGCATGTATTTAAATTCCGTCCATTTTGAAAAATCCTTTGGCAGGTATTTCACATGTGACATATTTGACATGAAATTTTTCTTTTAAATATATTTTAAAAATAAATAAGTTTTTCTTGAGGTTCTGTATTTACACTTTAAATTATTAGGTTTATACTACTATTTTACAAAACGCCTTTTCCAAAATACTACTTTTGTTTGTTAGATATTTTCCAAGTGTAATATTGAAGTTAATATTAATAGTTTTTACAGAAAAGTCATCAAATCCTTCCTCTCATTTTCATGTTTTTATGCCATTAAATTGGTGGTACTGCTTTTCATTTATTTTTCAAGATTTTTTTTTTAAAGCACATTGTTGTGTTTATTAATTACTCCAAAGAATATACTTTTATATTTAACACACGCAATATATATTCTGGTTCATATTTACATTGATGGTACATATTTACAAGTTAAAGGATACTAAGCTTTACAGACAACAACATTGTTTTCTGAGTCAATCCTATAGACCTATTATAAGAGTGGACGGGACAATGGCAACCTTTTTGAGTGCAAAGATAACTCATAAATAGGTCACGTGATTGTTGATCTATAGAAGCCAAGCTAGCCAATATTGAAATTTTCTCGCCAGGTTCTAAACTCCGCATTTCATTAAGCAGACGATATTCTTCTTTCGTTGAAAGTGCTTTTTAAATTCTTTATTTTACTTTAAAAGTTAAATGGAATGTTTCGATTCTGAAAGAAATTTCATATCAAGAAATGGTTATTAAATGTTATGTAAAAACATGCAAAGAATATTTTATTAAAGGAGAAAATGTAACATTTCACATGTAAGATATTTTATGGCTTTTTATTTCATCTTTTTAAATAATTATATTTGAAAAATGTTTAAATCTGCTTTATCAATTTCTTTAAATAATAATAATAAAAACAATTGTATATACTATTTGAAAATAAATGCAATATTGTTTTAATAATAATAATAACAATTCATGAGATTTATATTTTCTCTGGATGACAGTATAAATGAAAAAAAAAAAAAAAAAAAAAACGTAAAAGCTAAAATCAAGTATACATAGCATTATCCGCGATTGTAATGAAATGCTCGCCCTCTGGTGGGCTAAGGTGAAATTATCACACCACTGCATATCCTCATATTATGCAATCGACTTTCCATGATGAAATGGCGGAGAAAGAATAATAATTACACGTGGCTGTTATATTTACTAACAACTGCAGTGTTCAGAGAGCGCCATCTATCGATCATTACAAACGCGGATAGGCAATTTTAAGCAAGATACTAAAACTTTATGAATTCATTAACTCGACCATTGATGAAAATAAAAAAATGTACATAATAAATTTTATTTCCATGATTACATATATAGTATATTCTTTGTATCCTATACTAAAGCGTCTTTTTTAGCATTTCCAAACAAAATTTTAAAAAGTTTATTACCGTTTCGTTAGTCTCTCTGGCCAGGCCGAAATTGATAGATATTAATAAAATTCACTATGGTATATTTGCAATGTAAAATTATATTACTAGCACAACTGGTTTCTGTACAGGAACTCGCGATAGATTTTTAATGCAAGTATGATTTATAAGGGTTTTCCTTTCTTCTTTTGTTTCTTCTTTTTTTATGCATTTACTATAAATATCTTTATACGAAGCACAACATAAGAAAAATAATGTATATTTTTAAAATACGCAAAACCCTTTTCCTCCTCAAAAATGTAGAGTTGCGATATCGGATGGTTTACAGGGATACACAAAGTTATTCAGATGCAATAGAGTATATAATTGGAAATTGCTCACTACAAATTTACAATGCTATATGAGACCATTTTTAGTGCAGTGTCTGATGAGTATGTAAGTTTTAGTACATATACAGGACTAAACAAAAGCAAAAATTGTAATGTTTTTTCCTTAGAAATAATGTTATAAAGATACTATTATGAGAATTATTCCCATCAAAGTTAAAAGTAAAATATATTTTTGTAGGTATGCGGAATTTGGACGATATATAGGATTACACAAAAACAAGTTGTTACATGACATTCTTTAAAAGCAATAATATAAAAAATATTTCAGTTTTCTTCTTTTATAATGAAAATAAAATGTATTTGAAGATGCCATTAAGGAGGTAAAATACCTTTACACAGTGGCGGATTTAAGGGGGGGGGGGATGGCTAGGGGGCTCAAGTCCCCCCCCCAAAAGTCAAGTTCTGGATCCGCCACTGCCTTTGCAGATTAAATGGGTAACGGGTGATGTATGGAAAGTTTATAATCTAAGTGAACCCCATTACTTTACTTTATTTTTCCTCCAAGAATTTAGGATTTTATTTTGATTAATAACTTCATCGATAAATTTTATTATAAGTACATATTTTCTACGTCTTTATAAAACATACATATATTTAGCTGTATAATTCAAATATTTACTGGTACAAAATATCAATTTAAATAATAAATTTACAAAGACCAGTAGAGTGTTTATTTGAGCATGCGACAGTCCTATTGACGCATTTAATGTTTTAAGTGTTTTTGTCTGAAGAAATTAAATAAACCAGTATTTTCTGTAGCAATGAAGCTTTGTGTAGTTATTGTATGAACAACATCATTCTGTTTAGCTATTTTTTTTTTTTAATGATTTCAAGGAAATTATTTTGTACCTGCATCAAGAGATTTTTACATTCTCTTGCCCACATATGTCAGAGAAAGTAATGTTTTGGGTCTAGTTTTAGATATTGAAATTTTGATAAATTTTTACCTTAATCCTCTAGGTCTTTAAAATCTGAAAGACATATTTTTAAAAAACTGTGTGAGAGACTGTGATCAACAGAAAAAAAAAAAAAAAAAAAAAAACAGTAAATCTGATTTATATATTCTAAATTAGTATGATATGTTCATTTTACTTAAAAAAAATTTATTGCGATCGGACAATATATGTACACTGACCAAAAAAAAAAAAAAGCCGCACTTGGATATTTTCTTTTCTGCCTTCTACAACCGCCAATTTTATCTTTTAAAAAGGAAATTTTCGGACAGATTTTATTATGTTGTCCTCCTCATACACTTTAGCTTTGAGTCCAGTGTTAAAAACAAAATGCAATTGTCAGTAAAATTGTAATTTTAGAAAATATTTAAAAATGGTAAGAATATGACAGTTAACAATGCCACAAAAAACTATAAATTTTTGAATGAAAATCAAAAAATATTTTAATACATGAGATGGCAAAATAATTAAATGTTAACGAAATATTGGTAAAAGGGATTTTAGCAAGATATAAAATTTTTTGGCCGTTTAAACTGAAAATTTCAATTTAGGCGGTCATGTTGCTCATACAAGCGAGATGACGGTAAGTTAAATTACATTCAGAACATAAAAGAGATTCAGAAAAAGTATTTAACAGCATAATTTCTATAACTACAGTTCAGCAACAATTAAACAAAGCAGGTTTAAATGACAGAAAATTTGAAAAAGTCAATTCTTAGTAACAAGAAATGAGAAAGCAAGACCTCAGTAGGCTAAAAAAATTAAAAAAATGATTAGTTAATTATTGGGCTGAACTGGTTCTCTTTGATGAGTCAAGTTTAACTTATTTTGAGCTAAAGAAAACAAGCAGATGTGACAACGAAAATAGGACCGACTTAATGAAAATTGCACTTTTAAAACAGTGACACATTCTCCGTATGTTATGGTACGGAGGTGCATAACTTCTCAGATAGTCGGGCAAAAATTTTTATGCTCAAGGGATCAATTAATTCGAAATAAAACACAATCTTCATAAAGGTGGTGCCTGACAGACTATTTTGGTGGTATCTTGGACATTTCCGCAAACAGCATTTCAAGATGATAATGCACCTTACTATATGGCATCTGTGGTAAGTTTATTCACTTCAAATTGCCAAAATTTCCTATACATTCCCATGAAAACCTATAATTCTGTAAATAATTATAAGTTTTTTCACTTTAAGTTAAATCCCACAAAGGATATAGTAGAATTTCTTCTTTACCAGACATGGAAATGGTCCTAATCGCGATCCGCTCGAAAATGCTTCGTCTTTAAAAAGGCTGGGGAGAGGGGAGAGGATTCGAAATTTGCAGCCTATAACTCTGAAGAGAACTAGAAAAAAATAGAACTAGAAAAAAATATTTGTGATATTTGGCACATTGAAATTTTTGAGATTTATATTAAAGCGCTGCATAAAACTATGCCATTGCGCATTAAAACAGTAATTCCATATAAAGATGGAATTAACCCAATGCAGAATACATATTTTTAATAAAAAATAGCTTAGATCTAACAAATAAATAGTTTTATTTCGTATATTAAAATATAGCTTGTTTATTTCATATAATAAATCATAATAAAATACAAAGTGTATGGTTATTGCATTATGTTCAAGAAGAAAGTTTTATGCAGATTTTTAAAAAGTACTTCGTAGAGTGCAATAAAGCGAATTATTAAATCAAAAATAAAATCAAATCATAGGTATCATTTCAACCCTTTGGTACTATGCAAACAAGACAGATTTATTTGCTTCAAACATTAATTTTAGAGTTATTACAAATAAAAAAGGTATAAGTCATTTTTTCTGCAGTGCGGTTTTCTTTTTTTTTTTTTTTTTTTTTGAAATACGTCACATGTGCAAGTGTAATTTCTCTTAGGCAAATTCAAAAAAAAAAAAAAAAAAAAAAAAAAAACGCAGAACTGGCGTTTCGAAATATTAACTAACTTTGGATAAACAGCATAAAATGAAGAAACTTGAACAATTGTTTCGGGTCAAAATAAAACACAACCCTTCGTCAGGTGAACGAAATAGGCACAAGTGCTGCAATGAAAGCGCCAACACTTGTTCGCCTGAAGACAGGTCATGTTTTCTTTCGACCCGAAACAGTTGTAGCGATTTTTCTGAATTTCACCGTATTTATCCAAAGTTTGGTACTTGTTAGGCATAGTTTAACAACTGTAGACTGCATTAAAAAAAAAAAAAAAAAAAAAAAAAAAATTACATATTTATTTATTTATTTACAGGACCACACAAAAGACCTCTAGTATAATAGTTTTGTGTTTGAAAATAGCTTGTACAGTACAATTCAAGTTGTGTCATGAATTTTTCATTCTATGTTTATATGAAAGTACTAGATCGAAAAAGAATCGAATTCTGCTTCCCAGTGGATTTACATATTTTCAGATAACCTGAACACGATTTGACCAATTTTTAAAAAATATTGTCAATGTGTTTTCTGTGCTTGTGTAACAAAACTTTAGTGGCAACTCTAAAATAAGAAGCAATGTATAGAATTTTCATTGAAAGTTTTTATCTAGTTGCACAGTGATATAAATTGTTATCGTATTAACATTTACTGCAAATAGGTCGGTAACTGGCACTGTTACGCTGAAATGTTCTCTGTTTATGGGAAAACTATATATCAACTTCTGTAGTGTGCACAGGGCCAGATTATGGCACGGGCACATGGGGCACTGGCCCAGCGCCTCCAAATTTAGGTGTCCTCATTTCCAAAAAATTAGAAGTAATAGTACAAATTTTTTCATTATATGTCTATTAAAAACAAAAATTTATTAATTTTTTCTTTCTATATTTTATTAGAGATCTTAAAACAATTAATAAATTTTGTGACTAATTTCCTAAACACTGGCTGTTCAATGTGCTTCAGTTTTTCATTTGTCTTAAACATAAAACTAAAGATTTCATTATAGGTTGCTAAAAAAATGAGGAAGTAGAAGGTATAATTAAAGGTAAAATTTTAAAAAATGCACTTTTTTTTTTTTTTTTTTTTTTTTTTTTTTGAGAATAGGTCCGTTTGGGGATATCTTTAAGGAGGTCACAGATAGAGCAAAAAGAGAGGTGCCCAATTAGATGTTATAACAAACCTATATACTGAATTTCAACGTCCTACGACCTACCTTTTGTGAGTTATGTGAGATACAGGCATAGCCACATACATACATACATATAGCAGTTAAGAAAAGTCATGTAAGACCGTAAATGTCTCTAAAATGTAAGCAGTTGTCCAAAGGCTTCAAGAATATTTATTTGACTTTTGTGGAGGAAAAAAGAGTTTCATTCTATTGTTTCCTGAATATTCATTAGATAAAGTGCATTCATCGACTAGAATTTGCTTATATCTTTTAAGAATTACTTTCTACACGGGAAAATATCGACTTCTTTCATAACAGTATCATTACGGGTTCATTGAATAAAGTGCATTCGTCGACTAGAACCTACTTATGTCTTTAAAAAATACTTTCTACATGCAACAATGTCACCTACTTTCATGGCAATATCATTACGAGCTCTATCTGTGGGTTGAATATTCATTAAATAACGTATATATTCGGCGACCAGAACCTGTTTATGTACTTTCTACACACAAAAATATTAACAATTTTCATAACAATATCATTACGTACTCTATCTACGAGTTAAACATTCATTAAATATAGTTCATTCGTCGACTAGAACCTGCTTATGTACTTCCTGCACGCAAAAAAATCGACAGTTTTCAAACAATATCATTACGGGCTTTGTCTACTAGTTGAATGTTTATTAAATAAAGGAAATTCGTCGACTAGTACCTGCTTATGTAAATTCTACACGCAAAAATGTCACCAACTTTTATAACAATATCATTATGGGTTCTATATACAGGCTGAACATTCATTAAATAAAGTGCAATCGTCTACTAGAACCTGCTTACGTCTTTAAGAATTACTTTCTACACGCAGAAATATCGATTACTTTCATGAAAGTAACAATATAGACTCTTTCAATAAAGTGCATTTGTCAACTTAGAACCTATTTAGAACCTATGTATTTAAGAATTATTTTCTACACGCAAAAATGTCAATTTTTATAACAATATCATTATGGACTCTATATACAGGCTGAACCTGCATTAAATAAAGTGCATTCGTCTACCAGAACCTACTTATATCTTTAATAATTACTTTCTACCCGCAAAAATGTAGATAAATTTCATAACTTTATCATAATGGATTACATCATAGCCTGGTGGTAGGTCTTAAATTCTTCGTATATTTGGTCATTAAAAATATAATTCTCATAAATATCTCCTAAACGGAAAATCACAGAAAGAGCAAAAAGGGAGGTGCACAACTAGGTGTTATAACGAACCTATATACTAAATTTCAACATCCTACGACCAGTCGTTTTTGAGTTAATGTGAGATACAGGCATAGCCACATAGATACATACATACATGCATACATACATATAGCCGTTCAGAAAAGTCATGTAAAACCATAAATATATCTAAAATTTAAGCTCTTGTCAAGAGATTTCAAGAATATTAATTAATTATTGACTTTTGTGGGGGAAGAAAAGAGTTTTATTCTACTGTTTTCTGAATATTCATTACATTAAGTGCATTTGTCAACTAGAACTTGTTTATGTATTTAAGAATTACTTTTTACAAAATGTCAACTATTTCTTGACAGTATCATTACAGGCTCTATCTGCGGGCTGAATATTCATTAAATAAAGGGCATTCGTCGAGTGGAACCTGCTTATGTTTTTAAGAATTACTTTCTACCCACAAAAATGCTGACAACTTTCATAACCTTATCATTAGAGGCTCATTGAATAAAGTGCATTCGTCGACTAGAACCTGCTTATGTTTTAAAAAACTACTTTCTACATGCAATAATATGGACTACTTTCATGACAGTATCATTACTATCTGCGGGCTGAATATTCATTAAATAAAGTATACTTTCGTCGACTAGAACCTGTTTATATACTTTCTACACACATAAATAATAACAATTTTCATGACAATATCATTACGGGCTCTATCTACGAGTTGAACATTCATTAAATAGAATTCATTCGTCGACTAGAACCTGCTTATGTACTTTCTACACGCAAAAATATCGACAGTTTTCCAACAATATCAATACGGGCTTTGTCTTGCAGTTGAATGTTTATTAAATAAAGGAAATTCGTCGACTAGAGCCTGCTTATGTAAATTCTATACGCAAAAACGTCAAAACTTTTATAACAATGTCATTATGGGGTCTATATACAGGCTGAACATGCATTAAATAAAGTACATTCGTCTACCAGAAACTGCTTATATCTTTAATAATTATTTTCTACCTGCAAAAATGCAGATAACATTTATAACATTATCATAACGGACTACATTATAGCTTGATGGTAGGTCGTAAATAATGCCGAAATTCTTCGTATATTTGGTCGTTATGAATATAATTTTCGTAAATATCTCCCAAACAGGAAGTTACAGAAAGACAAAAAAGGGAGGTACACAAATACATATCTTAATTTTACATTACTTTGTTTACTGTATTTCTGTGTTGGGAGAGAGGTGCATGGTTCTGTAAACATAAATGCTAATCTCACACCATATTCTACAGAAGGAATGCTTTTGTGCATATAAATAATAAAAGCGAATTTCGTTATGTTTTTTGCAATAAAAATATATTAAATAATGATTTGTATAAATATTCCGCACAGAAAACAATACTTTAGAATATATTTTTGGATGTACCTGTACACAAACTACTAGTAGCATTTACTGTACTCTAAATAGAGAGTATGCTATAGTGAACTTGAGTAACATATATTAGTTTCTAGGATTTTTATAAATATTTCCGGGAGTCAGAGGGCGGACAAACAGACAAATCAAAGTCGTAAACACTTTTGAAATGTGTAAGAAAGTGTTAATAACAAGGTTAAAATAAAATAGTGTTTTACACAAGTTTTGTTTGCGGTATCTTTTCATAATAATAAAAAATGTATATTTATATTCAAAACAAAAAATCGCCAATAACGCGATAAATGTAGAAAAAGGTAAACTTTTTCAACATTCACGTGTTTTTATCTTTGCACCTTTTTTTGTATTCCTTTAATAATGGAATGCTCCGTCCACTCTTATAAGTCAATCCTCTCGAACACTCCTCGTACGCTACTGCGCACCTTTTCAGTTCGATTACGATTCAGTTCAGAGTTCGATTAGTTAGTTCGATACTCCACATTCCTCCCCCTTTAATTACAAGTGCAGTCTATTAGGTGGTCGCCGAACTCTGGTGGACCCAAAGAATCTCTAATAATAAAGAAGGGAAGGCTTTGAAAGTCGTAACTATATCCATCTGTTGGACGAATATTTTCAAAAAGGAAAACTTTGTATTGCAAAGAAACTAACTTGAGGGCGAAACAATTTTTACAGTTGCCAAATAGGGTTGCCTGAAACCGCTCCAGTAAAAGAAGCAGCTAGCTGGCAAAGAATCTTTGTCAAGCTTGACTGTGCTAAGACTACTATATAGTAGTCTTAGGCTGTTCGGCTGTGGCTTACGTCTCGCGCGCCATTTTCAAAATAGACAGACGCTGCTTCGTTATGTTATAATTTCAACGTTCATTCAGAAAGATTATTTTTTGTGTTTTATTTTAAAGCAAGATAAATAGTAATCGATCAATCATCAATGTGTCAATTTCAAGGTAATATTATAATAATATTGAAATGTTCTTTGTGATGTGTGTTCGTGTTGTGTTACCGGTCAAGATGTGAAATCAGTATTCGTCATCAGTTCAAGTTCGGCCCGGATTATTTTGTTTATAGCATAATTCTACTATACTATTTTTTTTTTTTTTTTTTAATATATGAAGTCATGGATTACTGTTTTATCATTCACTGAATTTAAGATGCTTCGGTTTGGCCGTTTATAAACAAATGTAGCCACCGTAGCATCTGTTATTTCAGTATTCAACGAATATATAATTCTACAGTTTTGGTAATGGTGATGGTGAGTATCATTTTAGCCTATGTTTTTTTAAGATTAGTGGTCATTTTTTGTATTTTTATAATATTGCTTTTTTCTACAGATGATTATTTCTTATAGTTTTATTTTTAACTTGTTAACACATAGCTGTTTTTGTCCAGTTTATGAAAATTATTTAGAAAAATCTGTGCTGTATATGTATTTCTAATATATATATATATATTAATAAAATAATATGATAAATACTGACACATTTCATAAAATTTAGCAGCATAATGCAGAAGAAAATAAAAAAAAAAAAATTATTTTCAAAGTAGCTTTAAAATGTTTAAACACTATTATTGCATTTTTATTAAATAAATAAAAGTTGAAACTCATATTAAAACAATTTTCTTGCAGTTATCATTAGGTATAAAAATAGCACTTTAACTTTCCTTCTAAAATAAATATCTACGTATCACATAATAATTGATAATTCAATGTAAAATTATCTCACTATGTAAATTGCTTAAAATTTAAATAAGCGATTGCTTTAAAATCTAGTTTTTTTCTTTTTTTAATAGTAATTAACATTTTACTTTTAGTAATGGTGAGTACTATCAAAGTTAAAACATAGGGTTTTTTTATCCATTTCAGGAAAATTTTTTAGAAATTTCTGTATCTCTGTGTTGCATATGTATTTCTGGATTTTTTTTTTTTTTTTTAATAAAATAGGATGAATACTTAAAATTTTCATAAAATCTAGCAGCATAAGCAGAAGGAAAAGAAAAAATTTCAAAAGAGTTTTAAAATGTTTACGTTAATGTTATTTACATTTTTATTTAACAAATAAAATTTGAAACTCATATTAAATCAATTTTCTTGCAGTTATTATTAGAAAGAATATTTCTTTTTTTTTTTTTTTTTTTTTTTTTTTTTTTCTTATAAAATAAATATCTATATCTCACCTCATAATTGAATATAAAATTATCTCATTATGCAAACTGCTTCAAATTTTAAATAAACGATTGCTTTAAAAACATTTTCTTTTGCCTTGTTTTACTTCTAAATATATGTATACTTCGTAAGATATTTAGATTTGTTTGTGCACATCTGCTAGAAATAGACATATCCTGCATTTTTTTTTAGAAATAAACAAGATAAATATTAGCAAAGTTCTTCAAATACAATTACAAATTATAGGAAAAGAAAAAAATATAGTTAAAGGAGTTTTGTTATTGCAATTCTCTTTTCTTTCTTTCTTTTTTAATACGTAAATAAAATTTGAAAATCATATTAAACGTTCATTTATTTATTTATTATTATTATTCAATAGTTCTTTTTATTTATTGTTATTAAATTAAAAGGTATTTTTTGTAGTCCTTTTTATTTTAGTGTAAAGAACTTTTAAATAAATCTTCATCTCAAAACGGCATTCAATCGTGAATCATGGCATTATAAACAAGATACAGCGACTTATCGCTACTTTAATTAGCCAAATTTTGCCAAAGCGCCAAGCCTCCGCCACGAGCTTCACCCCTGTAAATTTGCTTTGCTGAAATACAAAGTTTTCCTTTTGCCAACGGTCATTCGTATTACACTACATCTACGGAGCTTTCCGTTCTTTCCCTTGAGAGTTTCTTTGGGTGGACCTACGCAAAGGTGGGTCCTCTCCTCAGCTGCCGTTTTAGGTGCTATGGATGTGGTTGCAACAGATCCTGCAGATGAAGATTCTGGTAGAACTCTAGCTTCGGAAGAAGGTATGGAATCATCATTCTGATGGTTATCATCCTTGGGTGGTTAAGGAATTTAACTTTTATCGGCTTCTGTTGGAACTGTAAAAGCTGCAGGATGACGCCTGAAACCATCATCCTCAATGGTTCCTCCATCTCGCATTTGGTCGACGTGTCTCCGCCATAATTGACCGTTTACATTTATAGTATAATGCAATTGTCCATCTTTACTTTGGACGGTCCCAAATTTCCATCGTCTGTCCCCCGGACGATAATTCCTCACTGCTACCTTATCACCAACTTTGAATCCTCGATCTGCAAACTCGTAGGTTCCTTTGCGTACTCTCTCCTCAACCCTGTTTTTTAAGTCTGGTCGCAACAAATCAGTTCGGGTACGGATTTCTCTTTTCAGAATTAACATTGCAGGACTTTGAAGAGTAGTTAAATTTGGAGCCTTTCTGTATTGCATTAAAAATGTACTGAGCTTTTGCCTTAAGCTTCCTGGATAATTCTGCATGGTTCTTAAAGATTGTTTCACTGTAAACACATATCTCTCAGCCTGGCCATTACTCGAAGGTTTGAATGGCGCTGTAGGCTTGTGCTTAATTCCGTTATTCAATAGGAATGTCTTAAACTCTTGTGAAGAAAATTGTTGCCCATTATCACTATCACTAGTGGCAGGCCAAAACGTGCGAAAAAGTCTCGTAAGCATTCAATTGTTTTAAAAGCTGTACTTACTTTTACTGGATAGGCTTCAAGCCATTTTGAATGGGCGTCTACAATTATGAGAAACATGTGCTCAAAAATAGGTCCTGCGTAATCAACGTGTATACGTTTCATTGGAGCGCTCGGATACTCCCAATGGTGCACTTTTACTTTCGGAGGATCAATCTTGTGTACTAATAATAGCAGGAGACTTGGCGTTGGAATATTAAAACAGGAATAAACTACTACGTCAGAAACGCCAAAGAAAAATTATTGAGGTGCATACAGCTGTTTCGGTAGCCTAAAGCGTACCGTCATCAGTGCAAAAAGAATTCTGAATCATGAGAAGTGCTCGTATATATAGGAGAGGGACCGGATTTAGTTCAACCAATAGGAATACGGAAGAGGTGGGGAGTGTGGCCAATAGGAATTAAGGAATGTGTAGCTGTGTAAACAGTGGAAAAATTAAGGAAATGTGGACTGAATGTAAAATTTCCAACAATCAGACAAATAGGGAACAGCGAAATCACAATTTACAAGGTTTTTAAAATTTTTATAAATATGAAAAGCTTCAAAGAAATCGAGTTCATGAATGGATTTAGGTCTGCAAATTATTTTAGCTGAATTAAATTTAAAATTATGATTTTCCTCCCAGCAATGTTTAGAAATAGCCGATTTATTGGTTTCTTGTTTGCGGACGTAATTCATATGTTCTTTTAGACGAAATTTAAGACTGCGTTTAGTTTGGCCAATATATGATAAACCACACTGACAGGAAATACTATAAATGCCCCAAGAATTATGCATATCAATAGGATCTTTTAACTGAGAAAAGGTGAGTTTATTGGAAGGCGAAAATATTATTTTAAAATCATATTG
Organism: Salticus scenicus; assembly: GCA_963930645.1. NCBI lineage: Eukaryota > Metazoa > Arthropoda > Arachnida > Araneae > Salticidae > Salticus > Salticus scenicus. Next base: position 28,006,660 of record OZ005662.1, read on the forward strand.
TTTGAGAATTTTAGCTATGGTTTGACTGGTTTTAGAAAAATAGGGTAAAACAATACTGATATTAGATGTGACTGATTTAGTAGACGAAATACGAGGGAGTTGTAATTTTTGGATAGCTTTGTCTATAATGGAAGGGTCATAACCTCTGTCAATTGCGATGGCTTTCAGGTATTTAATTTCAGATTTCAATAAAATAGGATTTGAACAAATATTAAGGGCACGGTTTACAAAAGTATAGAAAGCAGCCATTTTTTGGTTAGGTGGGTGACATGAACGCGCATTCCCTTCCTCCCCATGCGCGTTCATGTCACCCACCTAACCAAAAAATGGCTGCTTTCTATACTTTTGTAAACCGTGCCCTTAATATTTGTTCAAATCCTATTTTATTGAAATCTGAAATTAAATACCTGAAAGCCATCGCAATTGACAGAGGTTATGACCCTTCCATTATAGACAAAGCTATCCAAAAATTACAACTCCCTCGTATTTCGTCTACTAAATCAGTCACATCTAATATCAGTATTGTTTTACCCTATTTTTCTAAAACCAGTCAAACCATAGCTAAAATTCTCAAACAATATGATTTTAAAATAATATTTTCGCCTTCCAATAAACTCACCTTTTCTCAGTTAAAAGATCCTATTGATATGCATAATTCTTGGGGCATTTATAGTATTTCCTGTCAGTGTGGTTTATCATATATTGGCCAAACTAAACGCAGTCTTAAATTTCGTCTAAAAGAACATATGAATTACGTCCGCAAACAAGAAACCAATAAATCGGCTATTTCTAAACATTGCTGGGAGGAAAATCATAATTTTAAATTTAATTCAGCTAAAATAATTTGCAGACCTAAATCCATTCATGAACTCGATTTCTTTGAAGCTTTTCATATTTATAAAAATTTTAAAAACCTTGTAAATTGTGATTTCGCTGTTCCCTATTTGTCTGATTGTTGGAAATTTTACATTCAGTCCACATTTCCTTAATTTTTCTACTGTTTACACAGCTACACATTCCTTAATTCCTATTGGCCACACTCCCCACCTCTTCCGTATTCCTATTGGTTGAACTAAATCCGGTCCCTCTCCTATATATACGAGCACTTCTCATGATTCAGAATTCTTTTTGCACTGATGACGGTACGCTTTAGGCTACCGAAACAGCTGTATGCACCTCAATAATTTTTCTTTGGCGTTTCTGACGTAGTAGTTTATTCCTGTTTTAATCTTGTGTACTGCACATTCCATACAGTTTTTGGAAGTATTTTCAATGTCCTTGTCAATACCATTCCAAAACACGTATGACCTAGCAATTGCTTTCATTTTAACTGTCTCTAAGTGTCCGTGGTGTAATTATTTTAAAACAGCCTCATGGTATAGTTTTGGAACACATGTGCGTTGACCGTACATTATACAGCCGTCTTGTAGACTATACTCCATTTCTCTTCCTTTTAACTCCCTACCACTTTGTAAAATTCTTAGGAGAGGACTAAGCTCGGTATCAATTTCTGTTTCTTTAGCTATATGTCTAGCAGTAATTGTAAGAGTTTCTATTTGTTGCAATTGAAATAGAGTAACATCATCCTGAATGGGAAGTTGATCTGAGTTAGTCGGTAATCTTGAAAGGAAATCGGCATTACCATGCTCTTCGGTTTTACGATATATAATATCGAATTGAAAAGACTGTAAGGTTAAAGCATAGTGCAGGAGTCTGGTAGCTGCCAAAACTGGCATGCCCTTCTTCGAGTCAAAAATCGCTACCAGAGGTTTATGATCTGTAACTAAAGTAAATTTCCTGCCTTTCAAGTAAAGCAAAAATTTTTTAGTTCCCCAGATGATGGCTAATGCTTCTTTGTCGATTTGAGAATACTTTTTCTCAGTTTCAGAAAAAGTTCTGGACGCATATGCGATTGGCCTTTCAGTACCGTCAGGACGTTTGTGGGAATATACCGCTCCCAATCCCACTGGCAATGCTTCAGTTGCTAACGTGAGGGGTAATTTTGGGTCATAATGTACAATCGCGGTGAACAAAGTTCATTTCTTATGTTTTGGAAAGCCTCCTGAAAATCCTTTGTCATACCCATTTTATATTTTTCTTTGTCAGATTGTATAAGGGGTTAGCTATTGTCGCTAAATTCGGACAAAATTTTCCGTAAAAGTTAACTAATCCTAAAAAACTTTGAATTTCCAGAACATTTCTAGGTCTCGGAGCTTTAGCAATAGCGAATATTTTTTCATCGGTTTTGTGTAATCCCTTGGCATCAATTACATGCCCTAAAAATTTTATCTGATCCTGAAAAATTTACTTTTCTCCAAATGTAATTTCAGTCCATGCGTTTGACACTTTTGGAAGAAATGTTTTAAGGTATTTAAATGTGTATTATCATCCGGGCCTGTTATACGCACATCGTTCATGTAGACTTTACATCCTTCCATTCTCTGGAATAGTCCGTCTATGTAGCGTTGCCATATAGCTGGAGCCGCATTAAGCCCGAACATTAATCTATTACACTTATACAGCCCTTTCTGAGTGCTTATGGTTAACAGTCTTTGAGTTTCAGGGTCTACTTTCATCAGAAGGTATGCATGTTTGAAATCAATTTTTGAAAAATGCTTTCCCCCACACAAACAAGAAAATATTTCTTCAATAGTCGGAAAATGGTTGGTTGGTTGGTGCGTGTCCATGGCGAGAACTATAGAGAACCATGGGTGTGCAAAACACAGCCGGCCAACTCCTTGATGTTATCGGAGTACAGACTCTCGATGTCAAAGGGAGAGAATTCCCCAAGCTGAGCCAGGGATCTTAAAATGGCTGGGCAGTCAAAAATATGTTTTGGTGTTAGTGGAACATCATCACAGTTGCTGCAAAGATGGTAAGTTCTAATGCCATCTCTCAGGATCTCCATACGTCGATAATGACCAGTTCTAAGGCGGGTGATAGTTTTGGTAAGGAATAAGGTGTTGATGCGTAATAATATTTGGGTTTACTGTTACCGAATAGTCGACACACAGTCGTATTGAGCCATCCGGTTTGATTACTGGCACCACCGGAGTTGCCCATTCTGATGTTTTCACCCTTTCGATTATACCGTCCTTTCGCGATCTATTTCTTGATCTACTCGGCTTTTCAACGCGAAAGGTACAGGTCTAGCTTTGCAAAATTTTGATAAAACATTTGGTTTCAATTCTAACTTAACCTCATAATTATTTATTTCCCCTAATTTTCCGTCAAAAACCTCCTTATATTGTTCTAACAATGCCTTTAAGCTACCTTTTTAAGATACAGAAACGGCCTTAATTGAGTTCCAATCTAATTTTATTTCTGAAAGCTATTCCCGGCCAAATATTGTATCCAGGTTTTCTTTCACAATATAAAGATTTAAGTTTTTATTTTGACCCTTATATTCAACATTAACTGTTGCAAACCCCAGTGGTATGAGTTGTTCACCACTATAAGTTTTAAATGCCAAACTTGTATTTTGAATTTTGTTATTCGAAATTTGCCGGAATGCTTTTAAACTCATAACTGAGACCGCACCCCCGTATCTAGTTCCATAACTACCGGTCGACCCTCAATTTTTACATTAAGCATTATTGGCGGTTCTCTGTTTTTTATCTCACATGAATTCAAGCTATAAAGAGGAACGGAGTCTCTTGCCGTTTCTTCGTTTTCTATCTCAAGTTGTTTTTGTTTTGCTTTTTTTTTTTCAGAGTTTTTAGCGTTATAACACGCCTTTTCAATATGACCGATTTTTTTACAAAATCTGCAAATACTAGTCTTAAATTTACAAGAATTTCTATCATGATCAGTCCCCGTACATCGCGTAAAAATTTTACTTCTAGCATTCCTTGTTGAGAAGCTTTGTTTTTCCACACTTTGTTTCGAAATGACCGATTTAGGTTTACCCTTATATTTGGCACTAAATTCTTTAATGTCCACTCATTTGCCCCTTTTAGCGCTTTCTCCATAGCCAAAGCTATTTTTAAAGTATTCTCTAAAGTAATATTATCTTGCTCAAAAATTCTATCCAAAATAGCCTTATCCCTTAGCCCACTTACAAAAACATCCCGGAGCATTGTATTAAGCATGTTCTGATCGTAAGCACATGGTATAGCGAGTGATCTTAACTCAGCCATATAAACACTAATGGTTTCACCTTCATGCTGCTTACTATTTAAAAATACATGCCTGCTCGGTATAATAAGCGGCTTAGGATTTAGATGACTGCGCAAAGTATTTTTTAACAAATCATAATCTTTCTCGGAAGGATTATCAGGAGACAGTAAGTTTTTTTAACAAACTGTACATTTTACCGGACAAACTGGAAATAAGTACTTTCCCACGCTTATCCAGCGGTACCGATTGTAAATCTAAGTAGCTTTCGAACCTTTCTAAAAATGTGTCGAACTGTTCTTCAGTTTCATTATATTTTTCAAATTGAAGAGAAAAAGTTTTACAATCACTTTTTGGCATCATTAAACTTATTTTTTCCATAAGAGCTTTATTTTGCTCCATTAATTCAGTAACGAGCTGCTCCATATTTAATTCCTCCGAACAAATAATTAGACAGAAATTTTTACCTTGAGCCGACTTCGGGGAAACCCTAATCCAAATCGAAATCGAAACTGTTTTTACTACGCGTTCCTTTCTTGTTCTCAAAAAACATCTTCGTCGCCACTGTTGTGTTTGTTAATTCATGCAAATGATTCACGCACTTTTCTATTTAACACACACAATATATATACGGGTTCATAATTACAATGATTGTACATATTTACAAGTTAAGGATACTAAGCTTTACAGACAACAACATTGTTTTGTGAATCAATACTCTCGAACATCCATCGTACGCTACTGCGCACCTTTTTAGTTCGATTACGATTCAGTTCAGAGTTCGATTAGTCAGTTCGATACACCACACTATCCAACTAATTGGAATCGAACAACTTTTCTGTTTATTGAATGGGTTAAGCCTTGGTTTTTAAGAACTCCGAAGCAAACGTCAACGTTTTCGACGCCGCGACGCTCCAATCAGAGTCTCCTTGATATCAGCGCTGGCGTTGAAACCGCAGAAAAGAGCGTCGTGACGCATGCGCAAAGACGCCGAATACGTTGACGTTCTCGTTTTGTGTTCTTAAAAACCAAGGCTTTAGAAGAGTGACCTTATATAGCATTTCAGTGTGGTGCGTGCGAATGGTGCTTCTACACCAAAAAACGCATTAACGATGTTTTTTTTTTTTTTTTTTTTTCAGTAAAATGTAATTGTTTATTTATTCACACAGATTAAATATATATACAGAAAACTCTTAAATGGAATATGAATTAATACATATACAATAGCAAGCATTTTGCGTTTTCCCATGAAAAGCTGTGGAACATGTAAAACAGAAAATTAAAAAAACTAGCTGGCTCCGCCCGCTAGCGGGTCAGTATTTTCAAATGAATCACTAAAATTAATGAATCACTAACAGTAATTTTTAGTGTTAAGAAAAGAAATTAAAAAAAAAAAAAATCATTTCTGATTGGGAAAAAAGTCGGCCCGGGTCCCCACTGCCTTCGGCAGCGCAGTCCCGTGCGCGCTGCGCGCGCACAACTTAAGGCATACACGCGCTGCGCGCGCGTATACCTTCCCTGACCTTTCGTGCCCCCTAAAAAATCATTTCTGATCGTGTAAAAACTCGCACCGGGTCCCCACTGCCTTCGGCAGCGCAGACCCATGCGCGCGCACGTGTGAAGGTATACGTGCGCTGCGCGCGCATATTCCTTCTAAAGTCATATTTTTATTCTTAAGAAAAGATAACTAACAGTAACAGAAACAAAAAGTAACTTTTAGTGTTAAGAAAAGAAATTAAAAAAAAAATCATTTCTGATTGGGTAAAAAGTCGGCCCGGGTCCCCACTGCCTTCGGCAGCGCAGTCCCGTGTGCGCTGCGCGCGTGTATACCTTCCCTGACCTTTCGTGCCCCCTAAAAAAATCATTTCTGATCGGATAAAAACTCGCACCGGGTCCCCACTGCCTTCGGCAGCGCAGACACATGCGCGCGCACGTGTGAAGGTATACGTGCGCTGCGCGCACATATTCCTCCTGAAGTCATATTTTTATTATTAAGAAAAGAAAATTTAAAAAATCATTTCTCATCGGGTACAAAGTCGGACCGGGTCTCCACTGCCTTCGGCAGCGCAGTCACGTGCGCGCTGCGCACGCACAAGTTCACGGATACACGCGCTGCGCTCGCGTATTCCTTACCTGACCCTTCGTGCCCCCTAAAAAAGAAATCATTTCTGATCGGTTAAAAACTCACACCGGGTCCCCACTGCCTTCGGCAGCGCAAACCCATGCGCGCGCACGTGTGAAGGTATACGCGCGCTGCGCGCATATACTCCTTCTCAAATCAAATTTTTATTCTTAAGAAAAGAAAATGAAAAAAATCATTTCTCATCAGTTAAAAAGTCGGACCTGGTCCCCACTGCCTTCTGCCGCGCAGTCCCGTGCACGCTGCGCGCACAAGTTAGGGGATACGCGCGCGGTGCACGCCTACCTCTTCCCCACCCTTTCAGCCCCTCCTAATTAACCTACATATACCAATTTTGAACGGTCTAACTCAATTATCTGAGATGCAAAGGAAAACGTAATCAGGACACCTCAAAACGTGTAAATCTGGTGAAAACTTTCGATAATTTAAAAGAACTTTAAAATATCTTTCGAATGATGTATTAAAAATAATTTAATCATAATTAGAAATTGAAATTTGAAAATAATAGAGCACCATAAGAGAAAACTGATTCAGGACACCTCAAAACGTGTAAATCTCGTGAAAACTTTCGATAATTTAAAAGAACTTTAAAATATCTTTCGAGTGATGCATTAAAAATAATTTAATTATAATTAGAAATTGAAATATTGAAATTTGAAAAAATTACAGCGCCATCTGGCGGTAGAAATTTCTGTATTCCACTGTTCGATTCCAAATCAAAAAAGCTTTCTAATGATGTATTACTTATGAAATTATTATAATTAGTATCTGAGATACAAAAGAAAACTCATTCGGGACACCTCAAAACGTGTAAATCTGGTGAAAAATTTCGATAATATAAAAGAACTTTAAAATATCTTTCGAATTAAGTATTAAAAATAATTTAATCATAATTAGAAATTGTAATATTTGAATTTGAAAATATTACAAGCCATAAAAGAAAACTGATTCAGGACACCTCAAAACGTGTAATTCTGGTGAAAACTTTCGATAATTTAAAAGAACTTTAAAATATCTTTCGAATGATGTATTAAAAATAATTTAATCATAATTAGAAATTGAAATATTGAAATTTGAATATATTACAGCGCCATGAAAGAACACTGATTCAGGAGACCTCAAAACGTGTAAATCTGTTGAAAACTTTGAATTATGTAAAAGAACTTTAAAATATCTTTCGTATGATGCATAAAAAATAAATAAATCGTAATTAGAAATTGAAATACGCGTATTAGAATACTGCAAAAATGTCCGGCGTGTAAAGATAAAATTTAATTTGCAATTAAAATGTAAATCTTTTGTTTATTGACGAAAATCGATGACATTTGAAATGCAAGTTTGTTTTGTCGTGTAAATATTATATACTAAATAATATGTGTAAAATTTGAAAAATTGAAGAAAATAGAAAATTGTAATTTTTAATCGCACTACGAATCATGTGACTCAATAAAATGTGTTTCCGTTGAAGACTGTTGTAGACTTAATGTCTGCAAAGATAACATTCTTGTGATTCGTTGCCAACATTTTTTTATAGTTTAGTTAATTTTAAAAAATCTAATTGTCCGATCGATAAGCCGTTTAAACCATCGGATTGAGAAAAAAAAGCCCTTTCCAATGGTATCTTGTTTGTAACGATACGACTGATATTTCTAATTTATTTTCCACTTTTTCCGTAAAAATGTCGCTTTTTAAGCATTTAATCATGAATTCTGGGTCATTTTTCGGTAGACAATGGTCAACGTTTTAATTAATATCTCCGCTAATTAGGGTCGCATCGTTTAGCAAATTACATATCGTACATCTGCGATAAATTCTCTGTGCGACGGTACCTGTTCGAAGTCCGTGCGACCGTTAACGGCGGAGCCTTTTCCGTTTCAAGCCGTTTCTCACAGACACACACACACACACACAAAAACACACACGCGTACAGATTTTAATAATATAAGAAGATATTTAAGTGCCTCATGTACTTTGTTAAAAGAATATTAAAAAGTGTAAATTCAGTTAAAATATATTTAAGGGAAAAGCCACAAGTTCTTCCAAAAATGACATTTCCTGTGTTCAAACCAGAGTTCTTAAAAAAAAAAAAAAAAAAAAAAAAAAAAGGAAACCCAAGCTAATAATCTACCATCTGCTCTGTAAATGCATCTAAAGAACGAGGTTTTTTTGGAGGAAATGTTTAACTTCATCATTAAAAATTAAGTAATGAATAATTTCATATGTAACTGTTATG
>OZ005662.1:28650348-28846832 GCA_963930645.1 Salticus scenicus
AATAAAAATGAATATCATTTTAGTGTTTTGTTGGAAGACTTGGCGTGGGATTATAAACAATGCAAATAACAACTTCTAGAACGCCAAAAATAAATAACAGGAAAGCAGACAGCTGTTTCGGTAGCCTTTAGCGTACCGTCTTCAGTGCACAAACAATTATGAGAGAAGTGCTCTTATAAATAGGAAAGCGAGGGAATTGGGCTTAAGATTATCAGCCAATAGAAATACGCGAAATTTGAAGGCTTGACCAACAGGAAAATGCGAAACCTAATCAAATTACTGACAGCCAAAAATTAATCATTTCAATATTGTATATCTATTGTAAGGTATGTGGCGAATCAATTTCATCGCATTTGAATAGCATTTTTTCATCATATCTAAATATCTTACGATTTTTAATAGGGAAAGAAAAAAAATGAGGGGGGGGGGGACTTAGGGAATATTTTGGCAAAATAAGGGACTTTAAGGACCACACTAAATGTCCTGAAATTGTAATATTGTTTTTAATGCACATATTTTTACATACTAAAATAAAGCTTATTTCAACATAAGATTAAAGCATGATTACGATCCTCATAACTATTATTTCAGACCTTCATAATAAAAAACAAAGCTAGTATTTCCTAATTATATAATTTTGAATTATAAGTGTCACATGGAAAAAACGACAGCTCAGTAACCTGATATATTCGTGAGCGGAGCAGATGGTAAATACAGGTAACTCGAATTAGTTTAATAGCTAATAAATTTAAGCAAAATAATTCTATTATTTAATTTTATAAAATTAATTTTTTTAATTAGAGGTTCTTAATTTCAGATACATTTTCCAGCCGAGCCCTTATTTTTGTTTTTTGTTATGTTTTGTTTTTGCCCTAAAATCATTATAATAAAAGTCCAAATCAAATGACCGTTATGAACGCTTCGGTTTTCATACGGAGGCCATTTTTAGCCAAAAAAAAATTTTCTTTTCGAATAAAATTGCATTAAATAGTCGAATTTTTTTGCTATTGATTTAGAGTATAATGTAGGAAGTCAAGGTATTACAACACTGATTTAGTTTTCATTTATCTACCGGGGAAAGCAGTAGCAAAACAGTTCTATTATTTAATTTTCTAAAATTAATTTTTAAAATTAGAAGTTCTTTATTTCGGGTGAAAATTAGACATTTTATATAAAAACAAAGTGAACTTCGCCAGGCCGCTTTGCTATTCGCTGCCCATTACATTTAAATAACTTTTGAAAATTCTGTATCAGTTATCTATATAAAAATCTAAAAAAAAAAAACAAAAAATTAAAAATATTTCATTGAAATCAGCCAGAACCTTGATTTGGTTTTCCGTACGTTCCTTGTTGGTTTTTACGCTAACACAATGCTGATTTCACAGCCTTTTTTCTCTATAAAATTATAGATTTTAATAATTATACCCAGTAATTACAGATTTTACTGGGGGAAAAAACGTAGCCTATTTTTGTCTTCTAAGTATAAACAAATTTCTGTACAAAACAAATTTTAATTTAGTTCATCATGATTTTTTTTTTTTTTTTTTTTTTTTTTAGATCTAGTTTTTCATATAAAAGCATGTTGTAACTAATTCATTCCTTAGCAACGGTTATTATAATCATTTTGAAAAAAAATTCGGTACAGCTTTAGTATAGAAACCCCCTTGGCTAGCGGCTTTTAAACTTTCGATGTCATTTTGTTGATGAATGAAAATGGCTGTCACAATTGCATACGTAAAGATCTTGGAGAGATTTATTTAGTTCACTATAACTGTACCAAGGTTTTGCAGAGACATTTTTGCTTTTGTTATAAAATATTTTTTACAATTTATATCAACTAAATCACAATTAAAGAGGACATTTTTTTTTTCGACATGTTTAGTATTTTATTATTATTGTGTCCCTTTTTAATATTTACTTAGGTTTTATAGTAGGAATTAGGTTATTATGGCTTCAACAGTGTGATTGGTTGACCTGAAGCTAAAAAAAATTCACAATTTCATTTTTAAATAATGAATCATTTTCGTTTTTAATTAATTATTAAACATATTTTATCTGGCATGGAACTAGTTTATATATGGTATAAAAAATTATATAAATACTTATTGTGAAAGTAAGTAAACTACATCAGAAAAAGCTTACATTTTTACTCAACTATTTTCCAAGTGAAAAAAAAAGATGAATGTGGTTTTAAACCTGTTAGCCTAATTTTCAAAAATTACGTATTTTAATATCCTGTTCACTCTAAGTTCCTCGGTAAGGGGCCCCTTTTAGATCTTTAGCCGAGGGCCCCCAAACGAGCCAGTCCGGGCCTGCTAATACTTCTGAATAACATTTTTAAATATTTGGCTATATTAATTTTTGAGATTGTCAAATATTGCTTCTGGATATTTAGAAATATTTTTTTTCTAATATTTCTGAATAATATTTTTAGATATTCAGCTATATCTATTTTTGAGGTCTTTGAATATTACTTCATGATATTCTAAAATATTTTTTTCAAATATTTCTGAATAATATTTTTTGATACTTTTCAATATCAATTTCTTAGATTTGTGAATATTGTTTCCCAGTATTCATATATATTTTTTGGTGATAAACAGTCGGAAGCAAAAGTATTCGAGCACTAGCAATAATCCCTGTACAAAAAAGGTACACTTCATACTGCCCTGTTAAATAAACCATGTCGAGTTATGTTCTTAGTCAGTCTAAGAACATGACCTGACAAGGATGTATTTAACAAAACAGTATTAAGTGTACTTTTTCAATATCAGAATTATTGGCTAATGCTCGGATAGTTTTGCTGGCGACTGTATATCACCAAAAAATGTATATCAATATTGGGAAATCTGAATATATATTCAGAGAAATGATTTTTGATTTGAATGATTTTTTCTTTTTTTTCTAACATTTCAGAACATCAGAATTAATGCTTTTATGCCAGTCAGTTTCAACCATTCTTCCACATATTACTCAATGGAACTTTTGTTGCTTAGTTTGTCGACGGTCTCTCATTCAAAAATGAAGCTTTTCGTATTCTGTTTAATATTCAATAATTATTAAATTGAGTAATATTCTATATCTAACAAATATTACTCTTTGAACATAATGAATGAGCATTTTTTTAATCAATTGATTTAATTTATTTTAGCTCATTCAGCTAAAAAAACTTCAAAGAATAAATTAAAAAAAAAAAAAAAAAAAAAAACTTCATTTTTCAATGACAGATCATTATAAAACTAAGCAACAAAAATCCCATAGGATAACATAGGAAGGAAGAAACAGGGAATTTGATGTGCAACCTTAACGGCCCTCTTCACTTACCCTCGTCGGAAGCACGAGGCAATGTTATTCTATGGGAAATTTTCTTTACTTATAAGTAATTAACTAATATATATTTTTAAATTCTGTTTTTACATTCAGAAAATTCCCAATTGTTAAATTGATGCTTGTTTTTCAAAAAAGAATTTTTTTTCATTTTTAGTATTTTATTCTGAAATTGCAAAATGAAAAATTTCACATATTAAAACTTTGTATTTTACAGCTTCGAAATCAAATAGTAAAAATGAAAAAAATACATTTTTAAAAAAGGAGCATACATTTAACAGTTCAGAATTCTTTGAATGTGAAAACAGAATTTAAAAATAAAGAAAATTTCCCATAGAATAATATTAGCTTCGGCTTATATGGCAACGGTGAGTGAAGTGGTCCCCTAATGAGCCACTTTTTGCTTCTAGAATATACATTAGCATTGTAATCATGAAAAAAAACTGAAGTTACATTTTGCTGTATCAATACCTTTTGATGTCTTCTTAATTCCTCATTATTTGCTATTTATACACTATAGCATAAGAGTGATTCTGAATAAAACAAAATTTTATGAACTATGCATAAAACTTTTTGAAGCTATTTCATTAGATACATAAATTTTTATTTAGAAATTTTATACATCAACCTTGAAAATTCATTTCTAGTAGATTGGAATGACAGGCTGATTTTTTATACCAATTATGTGAAATAATTACAAGATAAAAAGATCTTTTTATATACCATGTTTTTAAATTTTCTATTGAATCATATAAACGCTACCGAAGGCAGCGGGAACCCGGAGCAATTGGATAAAAGTAAAAAAAAAATTCATTGCTCTCGTGTTTTGAGCTATTATAAAAGTTTCAAATGTCTAGCTAGTCGGGAAGTTAGTGAAAAATCGATTGCAAGCCTTGTATTGGTAACACTGCCGAAGGCAGCAGGAACCCGAAACATTTGGTTAAAAATATTTTTTAAATGCATTTTCACCGTATTCTGAAAGTTTCAAATGTCTAGCTAGTCGGGAAGTTAGTTAAATAAATTTTCTGTTGAATCATATAAACGCTGACGAAGGCAGTAGGGACCTGAAACAGTTGACTAAAAGTATCAAAAAATATATTGTCACTGTATTCTGAGCTATCCTGAAAGTTTCAAATGTCTAGCTAGTCGAGAAGTTAGTGAAAAATTGATTACAAGCTTTGTACTGGTAACGCTGCCGAAGGCAGCAGGAACCCGGAGCAGTTGGTTAAAAATATTTAAAAAATGCTTTTTCACCGTGTTCTGAACTATTCTGAAAGTTTCAAATGTCTATCTAGTCGGGAAGTTAGTTAAATAAATTTTCTGCCAAATCATATAAGCGCTGCCGAAGGCAGCGGGACCTGCAATAGTTCACTAAAATTATTAGAAAAATGTATTGTCACCGTGTTGTGAGCAGTCCTGAAAATTTCAAATATCTAGCTAGTCAGGAAGTTAGTTAAAAATCGATTGCAAGATTTGTCCTTGACAAACACACAAACAAACAAGAATCGAAGTTAATAAAAACATGCTAAAATACCAGAGCCGGTAATTGAACCTAGCCTTCTGCTTAAATAAACTAATGTATATCACCAAAAAAGCAGAAGGCCTGGGTTCAGTTTCTGGCTCTGGTATTTTTCACTCAGATAGTATAAATAATCAGCCTTCCACTCCAATCTATAAGAAATGAATTTTCAAGGTTGATGTTTAAACTATCTAAATTAAAATTTTGTGGCCTATTGGAGTTGTGCCATGATCAATTTTTCACTTAAAATAGCTGCATGTTTGCAGACTCTGTGACCTTGCCAACGTATACTATGTGAGAAATGCTGAGCTGGTTATCAGCCAGGGTAGCTCAATGGTTAGAGCATCTGCACGTTAAGCAGAAGGCCCAGGTTCGATTAACGGGTCTGGTATTTTTCCCACAAGTTTTCCCGTTCCACTCCAATCTATGAGAAAAACACATATATACTGCATGTATGTTTAGTCTATACAAGCAGGGCCGTGATTAGGGGGGGCGGGGCGGTCGCCCAGGGCGGCTAAAAATGACAAAATTTCAGCTAAAAATTAGGTTTACTAAACTTGTTAGATTTTTTAAAAAACAGAATTGGATTGGATTTGGGAATAAGGCCAATTGACTGCTGTAGATCCTAGACCTGAGGGGGAGTGCCCTCCGTGGGGTCTTTCTAAGGGGTCTTATCCCGTATTTACGCAAGTTTCGGAGAAAACCATGGAAAACTCCAATCGGCTAGGCCGGCAAGTGCGACTTGGGATCTAACCCAGCACCTCATGTCGACCAGTTTTGAGCGCATAACTACTCGGCCGCTATTGGCCTATTTTTAAAACAGAGAAAAAAAAACTTTATAACTTTTCATCCGTGGCAACCCGGCAGTTTTTGGCTTTAAATGATAGTTTTCAGAAGTAGAAGGAGGGAAATAATTTTAGTGCCTAGTATGGCGGCTAAAATCTTTTGCCTAGGAGGGCGGCTAAAAGTGTAGGCACGGCCCTGAATACAAGCTATAAATTAAAATGTATAAAAGTAAATGAAAATTAAGAATTAAATAAAGAAAACCTATTAAATGAAAAAGGTTAGTTATTTATTTGAATAAAAATAAAAATTTCTATAATCTTTTGATAAAGTTATAATTTTTTTAAATTAAATAATTTATGCTTTCAATATTCTATTTACCTGTTCTTTAAAACAAAAAAACTAGATTTAAATCAGGGCCTGAAATTTCAACTCGGATTATACTCGCAAAAAGAAAAAAAAATAAATAAATAAATAAATAAATAAATAAAAACATGGCATAAAATGTTTTTTTTTTTTTTTTTTTTTTAAGTATTTTAGATTTTTAAAAATGTATTTTGGGTTTCCTTCCCCCTAATTATTTGGAATGCTTTTACAAATATTTAATATCAATTTAAAATCTATGGTTAAAGCAGGGCATCAGCAAATTTTAAGGAAGTTTGGCAACACCTGGGTACAAATGAGATTGGTTATGCCTGAATAAGCAGAAATGGATAACACAAACATAGAAAATATGCACACAAATAGATAACTTTACATTTTCTTTAAAATTAAAAAGTACTGAACGTTGAAATTAAAATTTATTAATATACAAAATAAATGAACAGAAGTTTGAAAGTACTAATGCATGCATTTATTTCAAAGTATGAACAAAACAGAAAAATATTACAAATACAATATGAACAATAAAAATGCAGAACTTTTTTTTTTTTTTTTTTTTTTCAGAAAAAATTTCTTTTTTATTTACATAGACTTTCGTATCAACAAGTACAAATGATATAAAAGTAAATATATTATAAGCTGTCTCTAAGCACACTTTGAGGAAGGCTCGGCATCATCTTTATTACCATCAGTGCTCGAATTCGACACTTCATCATCAATCATGTGTAAAGTCTACTGGAAACATTCACTTGACGTTGTCGAGATCTTTGTCCAATCTTTACCCACTAACAACTCCTTAAAAAAAAAAAAAAAAAAAAAAAAAAAAAACTATTTTAGAAAAAAAATTTTTTGCCTTTTTCATTTTTATTTTTTTTAACAGTTCAGCATATGTAAATAATTGTTTAGTCAATTTCTTTCTTATTATATTTAAAAGGTTTGATTTTTCTCTCTCTTATAGTACACTTATATACAGGGTCCGACTAGCAAATTTTTGTGCCCAGGATACTTTAATCTTTTCATACCCCCTTTGATGATCCCCCCCCCCCTTTTCCCCCAGGAAATAAAATTTATTATTACTATAAAATTATCTATAGCAGGCGATAAAACTGACTGACTGGAAAAAGTATTTGGGTAAAAAAATAATATGTTTCTGGCATTAATGAAATTACTCCGCTCAGTCAAACGATATTTTATTCATATGAATAAAACACAGCCGAGTTAGAAAACATGGGAAAAAAGCTGGGGAATTTAGATAAGATATTTTGAACTATATGTAAAATTTTGTGACTATTTCGTAGAATTTCGTGTCCAGGTACTGCTTATACATGCTGAAAAATTTATATATATAGTTTTTAAATGCTTTTTTGACTAAAAGGGTGAACACTTTTACATATCTGAACTCATACATTTTAATACAAGAAAAGAAAAAAAAAAATCCAGAATATTACTTTTTTTTTTTTTTGGTGTGTATGTGTGTTGTTATTCAGTTAAGCTAAACAGACTTTCATGAAATTGGATTTAACTTTTTTTACTTTAATTTATAGTAGTAAAATTTAGAAATATTTATTTGTAAATTTTATATAACATGTATAGCAATAACTGGAACTTGGTCATAAATTTTCGAAAACATGCATTCAAAACTATATATTTAAAAAATAATTGCAAAAATATTTAGTAGATAAAATTTGGACATTAGATTTTTTTTTCAATCTTTTTCGATGAATACATGCTAAAATGGTATTTTTCTATTATATATAAAGGCATTACTTTGTAA
The DNA here is from genome assembly GCA_963930645.1 of Salticus scenicus. Taxonomy (NCBI): domain Eukaryota; kingdom Metazoa; phylum Arthropoda; class Arachnida; order Araneae; family Salticidae; genus Salticus; species Salticus scenicus. The sequence goes on from OZ005662.1 coordinate 28,658,133, forward strand.
ATAATATATGCAATATGCAAGATTGCATAAAAAATATAAATAGATTGACAGTATTAAACATACATATTAAAAAATATATATATATTTAATATGTTTAAAAGAAAATAAAGAGCAAAAAAAAAAAAAAAATAAAAAAAATAAATAAATAAATAAAAAAAAATAAAAATAAAATAACAGTGATTATGTAAAAACTACAATTACACTGACAATATTTACATATTTCAAAATCACAAATTCATTTTCACTCAAGAAGCTACATCATTCACCATAATTTAATACCATCTTCTAGACAGAAATCTTTCAATTAAGAATCGGCTCAGTTTGATTTGATCATCACAAATTGTTAACTGATACAATTTTTTACATCAGCTTTTATTAGGTTCAACTGAGTGAACCCACTTTTTTTATCTTCGGAATATTCAATGGTAGAATTAACAGAAACTGTAGAACTTTTCATATATTCACATATAGTTTAGAGACAAAGATTCAGTTTCATTTAGAAATCTCAGCCAAGCTACTTGTCAAGAGAGCATAGCTTTGAAAAGTCTTTGTGAACTTTATTTTAACAGCCAATCATCTATGACTCCAGTAACAGGATTGAGGAATACGATGAAATAGACTTGTTTACATGGAACTGTCTCATGGGATCGGGAAAGTTATTACATTGGATAAGGGAAAAAAAAAAAAAACAGGCGACAAATATGGCACCTAAGATTAGAATTCTAGGCATCAAAATGAAAAATCTGGTCGGAAAATACACCAAATGACCGCTTATTTCTAAACTTGCTTCCATAGGTAAGTGATACCTGAAAAGCAAGTGCGTAACTGATTTTTTCTGGAGGAAAAGTAACAAGACTAATTTTTACATGATTGCATTTAGCACACCTTTTAAAATATTTGACAATGCAGCAGGTGTTGTGTTGGGTTGCGTTCCTTGAAGCCTCATTCTGGAATAGTCGACTTTGTGAAATCTGCAACTTTTCAGACCAAGTCTTTTGCAGATTACAGAATTTTTCAGATTAAAGATCACTACTTTTTAGTTTACATACCGGGTGATTGTAATTCAATTTGGCATCAAGGCCCGATTAAGCTTCGAAGCTAGGGGAAGCTCAGTATCATTTCTGGGCCCCCCTTTCATTTCGGATTTTTTTTTTTTTCCATTCATATACCTGGGTTGTTTCTACACACAACATTGAAATCGTATAACTGATTAATTAAGAACATTCAGATTTTTAAGGCTAAATAACAGATTTTTCCCCAAATAGTGAGTATTTTTAACTTGCTTTAGGCGACCTTTCTCAGAAAAAATTCAATCTGAAGGTGAACATATGAAACAGAAAATCCAAGAACCTGTTTTTAGTCATTTTGGGGCCCCCTCTTAGATTTTAGAGGGGAAGCTTGTGCTTCCTGAGCCTTTTGGGTAATCAGGCCCTGGGCATAATAACAATACTCTGTAGCTATAACCAATATGCAGACTGAGGTGAAAATTTGTATATACACATTACACAATTCAAAGGATAAGCACAAAGATTCAGAAAAAAGTTGAAAAAAAAAAAAAAATCTGCTAGGAGCACAATACATCAAAATACAAATTTTAATAGGGGGCCCCATCATTTATTTATGTGCATCTGATGAGCAGTGACGATCAACAGCTGACTGCAACTTCACGCTAGTTAAATTTTCATTAAACAGTTTCATAAAATACTTCAAGTTTTCATAAAACAATAAAATACATTGGTCACCAATGGCAACAACATTTCACAAGCACTGTACATAATAGAGAATCATATTTTATAAGGGAAAAAAATTCAAGTTTATACACCATTAAAAAAATAAAAAAGCAGGGGAAATATAAAAATAAACAAATAATATGATTAAAAGACAGATTAAAACTTGAATGGCATTAAAGAAAAAAAAAATCCTTTAGTACTTACATTAAAATATTTGAAATTCAAGTCATCATTCTCGTAGCTTTGAAACAGGAGGCCAAGGCATGGTAAAAATATAGCAAAAGAAAACCTATATAAAGAAGCATTAAAAATAAAATAAAAAAGAAATATTTACATGTAATATTTGATTATGTAGCTAAAATTTATTTAGATTGTATTATTTATTATTTTGAATTTATATATTCATAATTTAATGTTTTATTTTAATTTATTTAAGCTAATGGAAGCGCTATTAAAAATAAATAAAATAAAGGAAGCTTTTTTATAACTCACTATGCTATGATACTTCCATATATTACTACGAAATGTATTAGGACAAGGCAGGGTTTAAGCTGGGTAAAAATTTTCTTTAGCAAAAAAGCTAAAATCAGAAAAAAAGCTTCAGCAAAATGCTAAAATGCCAGAAACAGTAGAAAACGACGAATATTAGTTTAAACATTATTCTAAACGCCTCGATATGTTTGATTTTCATTTCTAAATTAAACTTAAAAGTTTTTTATGAGGTCTTTAAAGAGTTACACACAGAAGGTATTTTTTTTTTTTTTAATCTGAAATGGAAAACAAAAAAGTAATTAATAATTGTACTTACCACTGTAACCAGATCAATTCGAATGCAGTACAAGCATATATTTTAACGCATTTATTGGCAGACATGAAAAATATTAAACGTTTTAGATTATTACTTTGTCTTGTAAACTTTTTAAAGCAATGTGAACATCGTAGATACGACTTACATTCTTTTTCTGGAGATATAATTATCACTATAGCATGTAAAACTACATTAAGCTTATAACTTATACTGTATCTGAAAATAAAAACATAACTTACAAAAAAAAAAAAGAAAAAGAAAAAAGAAAGTAATATAAGTGAAATTTGTTTATTACTATTCAGGGTTGGCCAATTTTTGTCGAAGTGGAAAAAAACATGGTAAAAACCGCAGAAAAAAACCGCCCCGGCAAAAATAGTTTTTGCCACAATTTTTGCCAGTGGAAAAAATTACCAGTATTTGAAACAGGGTTTTAAGGATTTTAATTACACGATTTTAATGTTTAAATCATAATTTTATCAAATCAAAACCAGAGATTTAATTACACTCTTGATCAACTGATTCTTATGTAAATCATTAAAATAATGCATTCTAAAATTTCTTTAAAATGAAATTTTTAACATCAACAATTAACATATTTTTTTTCATTTTTAAAAATATTTAAATTACCTATCTAAAAAATATTCTTCAATAATTAATTGCTATAATATTTGTGTTTTTTAATGTATTACATATTTTTGTTTACAGTGGGGAAAAGTCAAATATTGAGTCAATTATAGACTCAGCTGTTCTAAAATTTGCCAGTCAGTCACTGACCATGCATTTTTTGGAACTGAAATGTAAATTGCAAGTAAACTCTCTCTGAATATGTCTTACTTAAGATTTTTTTACTTCAATAAAATAAAAATATAATTTTGTAGTTTTATTTTTATGGTTATGTTCAGGGACGGACAAAGTTTCAATATCTTAGGAGCCAGAAATAGCGAATTATTTCTATGACAATACTCACAGCAAATATTTCATAATTGCATAATTAATGCAGGTCATTCACATATTATTTTACATTGAATAAATGAACTATTCAGTTGAATTGTGAACTAAGGAAAATTTTAAGAAAATAACTATTTTTTTTATTTATAAAGATAAAAACAAACTATTCGGGAAAAAAAAAAAAAAAATCCACAGAAATAAATATTATTTTTACCTTTAATATAATCATCAAATATATTGAGAGTGTTTAAGTTTTGGCTTTAAAATACTATTTGTCTATAAATTTTTCAGGACAGAATTCCTTTAAAGAGAATCCATTTTAAAAATATCATACTTTTAAACATTCTCGTTCTAAATTCGAACATAGTTTGCTTTAGATAGTGTTTATGATGCTTGAATCTTGTTTAACACAAAGATGTTGACATAGAAAGTACCAGTATAGTAGTAAGAAGATTTATCAAATATGGGAATTTACCTTTCATGGAAAAACATCTTTCAAAAACAGAAATAATTGTTAAAATTTTCAAAAAACATTAGACTCATACTATTCATTCAATACATCAGCAATGTCATCTTTTATACCAAGACAAGAAGGTGGGAGAAAAAACAAAAATATACATAAAAAATATTGTAAATGCATGAAATTTTTTTTTTTGTCAGTCTGCCGTAACTGGTCACCAATGGATATTTATAGTCACCCTCCGCAAGGGTGTTTGTGTTCAGGGTTTACCTCTGATTTCAGGGTTTTTACTCAACCCATCTGTATTTTCATATTTCCTATAAAGTTATTTTTTGCTTTCATTGGTTGTTCATTTGTTATCCAGGTGACATGTAAATGAAATGTAAAAGGATTGAGGGCTTCTGGCCTAATCAGTTTGAGTATTATGTGATATTTTGGGTGTTTTTTAATTTGAGGCTCTAATTTTCAGGGTTTTTATCTTTGAGTCACAATCACCCCTGGAATCCTGACACCCTGAATTTGTCAGACACTGGTTATATATTATTATTAATTAATTAATTATAATTACTTTTTAAATTAAAAAATCCTTAAACAATTTTTCATTGAGGTGCCAGAGTATAAAGGGTGAAAATTGAAAGGGATTGTGTTGTTCTAATTTTATTTTTCCACTTTTCCTAATTTTTTCCATTTTTGCCTGGTTTTTTCCACTTTTTGCTGCTGTCCTGGCAAAAATGCATTTTTGCCGGCAAAAACCCAACCCTGTTACTATTTAAAGCTTTTTGGTTTACAATTTATAATTTTTCTTTCTTTCATATTAGACCACTTTACACATGCCTCATGTTCATTTCCAAATTGATTTCCTGTATGCGATTCTTATGCGTAGTTCAGCATTTGATTTTCCTTATATGCATGAATCAATGGATTTTTCTTGATCAATGTTGCGATTTTTTTTTTCCATAAAAGATTCATTATAATATTTTTGCCAAAGATTTTTCGAATGACTTATGCATTTAGCTTCCTTTGTAGCATTACTTGTTAAATTTTGGAATAGTGCTGATATTTACTGACAGAAAAGAAACAAAAGTTTAAAATCTCATTAAACAAGGGGGGGGGGGAATGTTAAAAAAACTGCTGCATAAAAATTCTTAAATTATGTCAAATGTTTGATTTCGCTGCGAAAGCAATGAACGTTAAACAGTTAATATAGTATATGTTAAATTTAGTTATGTGGTACTTTAAAAATTTAGTTGTTTTTAATAAGATATCATTCATAAGTATGTTTTTTAAAAAAAAGTAAACAGATTAAAAGTTTTTGAGAAAGACTATAATAATGTTTTGATTAATATAAAACAAAACTTTAGGCTTTTAAAAATTCATTATGAAGTATTAATTTTCATGTGCATTAAAAAAAAAAAAAAAATCCCTTTTTGGCAAGCTTAAAGGCAAAGGTAGATTCCTTTTCCGTTAATGTTACAAAAGTAAAGAAATATTACATATGCATTAACACATACTTAGCCGATGTGGCTTTGTTCCCCCACATTGCATTATTTACGTCGCTATTCTTTTTTTAAGAAATTTAAATATCAACTACTACTATTCATTCTACAATTTTAGGCTAGTTTTATTGGTCAGTAAATGTTTCAATTTTTTTAAATCCAAGCTCATAATCATTCAACAAATAGAAACCATAAAGATATACAATTTAGTTACAAAACTTGCGACTTAGCAATGAAATTTGTGATTTGGTGACAAAATTTGATAGTTGACAATGAAATGTTTGACTTGGTGATGAAATAAGCTCTTTGATGACAAAATTTGGCGAGCTTGGTTATGAAAAATGGCAGCTTTGGTGTGATTATATTTTCTTCCCACTCAAAAACCTCATATCTCTTCACAGACCCCTATCTTTTTATTTTGTTTCCACAAGATAAAAAGTCAAAGGAAGCTGTAACTCTCAATTTCAATCGTAAATTTAAAATTCTTGCATAAATTGGCATTCTAAACTATTCACCACAATCGATATTTTTACCAAGACTAATGTATTGTTTTAATTTTATATTTTTAAATAATTAATTAAAGCTATATTACCATGGTTTTTATATTTTCACCTATCTTTTCTATTATCGTTTGCACGTGACATCAGATTATAAATTTAAGCAATTAAAGCTATAGAAAAAGTCAGCTTCATCACAATTGACGAAAAATCACTTTTTAACTTTTAAGCAACTGAAGTTATCGAAAAAGTTTAAGTACAAAAATTGTTCTTTAGGGTAAGGCGGCAATTCGCCTGATTTGAAGTATTTTCCTTTTTTCAATATTAAAGAAATTATGGGCAAAAGAACATTTCCACCCCCTTTGAGCTGGACACCCCATCTACGAACTTGACTGCGATTTTTACTGTCCAGACAACATATCCCGAGCTGGTTAAATTTAAATAAAAATTACTGCAGTTATCGTGTTCACAACTTAACATGAAAAAAAGCATTATACATATATATATATACCCCCCCCCCCTCTCTCTCTCTCTCTCTCTCTCTCTCTCTCTCTCTCTCTATATATATATATATATATATATATATATATATATATATATATATATATATAAACTTTTGAACGGAGGGTGGTTTTGGGTTCTAGGGGTCATGATTGGTGAAGATTTGAAGAAATTTTTCAGAAGTCGTATCATGAGAACCATTGCAATAGGTAGATCTCCTATAAGGAATCTACCTACAAAAAAAGTAATATTTTTATATTATTCAGCAATTAATTTATAATTAATATGTAATTAAACTTCTTAAATTCTCATAATTAACAAGAGGCAAGAGAAATATAAATTCCTTCTGGAAATGTATAAATTATTTAATATTTACTAGTACAGATTTTTTTTTTTTTTTTTTTAGTTCAAGCTGTAAACAGCGCATACCTATTTATACAATCAATAATAATAATAAATAGTTACAAAATTATTGATAAATGACAAGTGTAATAAATATAGATTAATATAATTATTTTTGAACTCGTTAATTTACTGTGTATGTTATGTTTTGCTTTATTCCTGTGTTTTTAACACTTAGCTTATAAGTTTATAGACTATGTCAAAATTCATAATTAATATTTCACAAATAACACTTTGAAATTTTAGAATTTCATAAATATTAATTATAAACATACAAAATATGTCTGTGCATGCTATTCTTACATAATGAAGAATTCTACAAATTTATAACTTAATAATAAAACGATTTTATTCATACGGTTACATGTTGATTTATAAATATAAAGCAAGTTATAATTACAAATTAAAATTTAAAGAATTTTTTGCTTTGTTTTCGTTCGCTGAAATTTTTTCGATAGTAATTGTGTGGCGACCTAGTGATAATATTAGTTGAGCATACAAATATCTACCGACTATTTCAAAGTGTTGCATTAAATAAAGTTATTTGAAAATTCCTTCACTATTTTAGAATTTGATGAACTAAACCTTTTGGTGCCTATGCTTTTATAAATTAAAACAATTATCAAAACATTTAACTTAATACATTCTGCAATACACAACGTGGCAAGTTTGCTGCTTTGATTAATAAACATACAAATTTTACCACAGGAAACAACTGACCGATTATAAAAAAAAAATTATTTTGATTTCTCTATAATAAGCAATAGGTTTAAACCAAACAAACAAATTAAGCACTTAATATTTAAAAGATTGATTTCTATGATTAAAACTGACTCCTTCACTACGTTTAGAAGTATTAGCATCGGTTTTATTAGGCCTATATATAGACCTAATGAAACCGATTGATTATCAAAAATAAACGAATATTATTAGAAAATACAATATAAATTACAAAATATAGATATAAATGTTATTAAATACAAACCTTTTATTTTACAAAGCTTTTAATAAGATATATTATCTTAGCGCTACAAACCATCCACAACCAACAACAACTTGTGTTTATTAAAAATAATGAGCTGAGCTGAGATGCGTTCGCGTTGCCGTTGCCAATTGAGAAGCAGGGGAAAAGATTTCTTCGTCATATTTTTGAGTGTCTGCATTTCGTCAAATTTCTCACGATATTTTGACGAATTTATTATTATCAAAAATTAACGAAACAGAGCTCGAGGATTGCTTAATCGTCAAAAATGAGAGTTTTTTTCTGAGAGTGTTACATAAAAATGTTGGTCATGAACATCGGCCAATATTTTGAATGCCGCTGAATGTCAAACTTCGAATTTACAATATCTATTGATATTCACAGATGTAATTCGTAATTATTATTGAAACATAAAGCATTTAACAAAGTTGTTTTCATTACATATAACATTTTATTTAGAAGTAAGAAGAGATATATCTTTTTATAAAACGATATAAAGTAAATAACGTGCATATGACATAATATTGACGTGACTTAGTAATATCATATACTAATAAACTATACTAATAAGTAATAACATATAATTTTTTTTATATCTTGAGAATTCTCAAGATATAAGAAAATATTGTTTTACGAATATCAAGAAATATTTCTGAATATCTGAAAATGATATCATTTCAACAATATCAAGAGATATCTCTAGATGTCAGCAAAGTGATATTGTTTCAACGAATGTCAACAAATATTGCTGAATATCGTACAAATGATATCATTTTTACTACATTGGCCAATGTAAATCTGACATTTAAAATGAAGATGAGAAATATTATATTTCTTAAAAAGGGACAAACTTCTAAAATTAAATACTTTAATATACTTATTTCTACATGAAAAAGTTATAAGTAATATAAAAAACTTAGTTAAATGCTTTTTTTAAATAATAATTTTGAATTACATCTGTGAATATCAGCAGATATCATAAATTCGGTGTTTGACATTCAGAGGTATTCAAAATATTGGCCAATATTAGAAGGATATTGGCCAATATTTTTGTGCTACCCGGGAATCACATCGTGATGGAAAGGAAAAGTTTAAGGTTGCTCACTCCTTTTGCGAATTCCCATCTCTAATCACCAAATCCCATCTCAGACAACACAAATTCGTCCAAATTAAGTCAAAGTACGTAATCTGGATATACAGACATGTCCATATTACCGCCTGATTAAGTCTATATTTCCTTAGATTTTGTAGATATGTAGAAATGTCCTCACCTGTTACATCTTATGTACGTCTTTTAGCTTAAAAAAATGACGTAAAATAGACGTATAGTGAACATAATATAGACATGTCCATATTACACCCAGATTCAGTCTATAGTTTATCAGATTTTGTAGATATTAAGTTGAAATGACTCCACCTTTTATGTAATAAGTACGTCTTTTAGCTGTACAAAATAACGTAAAATGGACAAATGTGAACATAATATAGACTTGTCCATTTGCGTTCATATTACATCCAGAAATTACTCGTTACTTTTAGATTTATGTAAATATAGTGCTGGCAGAATGTAATATAGTACTGGCTGCCTTAATGAAAACAGTATTTTCTTTTTTTTTTTTTTTTTTTTTTTTTTTTTTTTGTAAGGCAAAAACAGACAGAAAAAACTACGCATGATATATTTTTTCACACAGAACATTTCATTCATTGCCAGCACCCATGTATATTTTTTTATGGAATCTAGCTGGGATTCAAAATTAGGTCCTTTGGTCCAATACACAATTATTCCACTAAGTGACCCTGGCCCCAGTAGCACAACAATATTGGCCAACGATGGCGTACACTGGCTAATGTCGTGCATTTTGTGCCGCTCCCCACATAACACATACGTTCATTTTACATTCAGATTTTATCCATCACGTCTGAGTTACGTCTATAGATGAATTTTAAACATAGACCTCATGCTCAAATATCTTCAGAATATTTGAAATTCTGGACATAGAGGTATCTACGAAAAGCGTACAAAATACGGACGTCAATCTTGGCACATAAACTGAATGAAAATTGAACTAATCCAGTTTACGTAAATACAGGAGCTAAACTGCACCTGAAGGTCGCCATTTTCTTTATGGAGATATAGTATGGTAATCAAACTTAAGAAAGTTTATCTTCTACAAAGTTTTTCCATTCAAATTTAAATTCTATTTATTCAATGTTTAGAGAGCTGCTCTCTCAACGTATCTTCATCGTTCTGTTCATGAAAAAAGAAGGGGGAATATATTCTATTCATTCTATTTACCATGGTTCTGTGTTTGTTTGTTATTATCCTTTGGTTTGTATCACAGATTATTTGCATCGCCTTCTCAAAATTGTGTTTGACAAAATATATATATATATATATATTTGTTCTATGTAAATTATGTTTTTTGAAAAACTCACTGTTATAACATTTTAATTAATATAAAAAAACAAAACTGTAGGCTTTTAAAATTTTACTATGAATTTCTGTTATCTTCATTCAAAATATGCTGTGATGTGATACTTTACTACGAAATTTATTTATCACTATGCTTACTATGGTATATGTTAAATTTAGTTTTGTGATAATTTAAAAATACAGTTTTTAATAAGATTATTCATAAGTATGCTTTAAAAAGTAAACAAATTTAAGTTTTTGGAGAAACGTTATTATAATGTTTCGATTAATATAAAAACAAAATTTTGGGCTTCTAAAAATTCATTATTTATAAATCATTGATTGATCATTTTGATGACAAATCATTTTATTTATAATATAATACTGTATATATTTTAATTTTTGGTGTGTGTGTTTTTTATATTGTGTATTTAACCAAAAAATAAAAATGTATAGCCTAATATTTTACATTTAATTATTTTACAGATTTTATTATTATTATTATTTTAATGACTGCTGAGATTGCGAATTTTTAAGAAAAAGCAATAATTTTGAATGTTAAACAAGATTGAATTGTCTATTTTGCTTTTCTTAAATTCTCATAATTACCATAAGATGAGAAATTTTAATGCTTTCTGGGCGTGTAAAAATTATTTAACATTTACTTAGTACAGATTTGTTTTGAATTTACTTGTTCAAACCATAAACAGGTACAAATATTTATACAATCAATAATACTCGATAAAACATTAGTAAATGATAAGCGTAATAAATACAGATTATAATTATTTTAAAATTCATCTTAACTATCCACATATATTATGTTTTAGATTTTTTTTTTCCATTAATTGCATTGTAATTTTTAAATACATCTTATTGTTATTATAATACACTTACAAAGCTTTTTTTTTTTTTTTTCGAATTTAAATAAGTTTGGGTTTTGCTCTGTACAAAGGGTGTGTAAAAAATTTTTTTCAGGGAGGGGTGTTATAATAAACAAGTTATTTTTTGTTTAAAAATGCATCCAATAAAAAAAAAATGTCTTTTTTTCCCCCATCATAATGACATCTTTTGCTTTATAACATTTACATGTTTTAGAGTGCAAACGGCTCCAAGGATTTAAAAATGACACATCCCTTAATTTTAGTATTATAATAGCCATTTCTGGTACTTTCATATTAATCACATGCTGACAGTTCATCTTTTAGTATTAATAGCATGCCATTATATGAAAATTTAAATAATATAATACGTACAAATGTTTATATAGTAAGTTTTTTTTTTTTATATAAATTTTAAAAATATATAGATTTGTCATAATGATGATTAATTGCTGGCATATAGTTAATACAAAAGTATCTCATTTGTTTATATTATTAATTTATCTTGATGTAGCTGAATTCTACATATTTATTATTTCTCGTCACATACAAACATTCCACATAATACTAAAGAACAGCGGTTACTATGTTTATTTCTTAAAATTTCATTCATACAGCTTTAGTAGGGCGACTTTTAAATCTTTGCCATCCTGGTGATGAATTAAAATGGCTATTACAATTGCATCAGTAAAGACCTTGACAAGAAATATCTGTGCTACTTCGGTGTAAAATTTCAAATTTCACCAAGGGGATCTTATACTAAAACTGTTCCATTTCTTTCACATGGTTTTTCTCAATTTTATTTTAAATATTTTTTTAACTTGATGCGAGACGGGAAAGGATGATGAAAAAAAAAATAATAATTTGGAAAAAAATTAATATTATTATTGTTAAGCCTTTATTCTTAGATTAATATAAAAAGTATATTATTTTCATATTAATAGAAATAATAAAAGCATATTTACTTCTTACTTGATCATTATTAAATAAATATATTTTTAGATTAATATAAAAAGTACATTATTTTCATATGAAGCATATTTACTTCTTACTTGATCATTATTAAATAAATATTCTAATATTTTTGTATTCCTTTTATCAATAAATTATAAACTGTATTCACACATATTTGTTTGACAAATATTTCTCTTTTTATTTTTAAACTGGCCACCGTCATGAACAGGCTTTTGACGTCTCTCTTAGATAGGCTGCATCCAGATTTAAATAAGACTATGTCTCTTAAGAAAGAGCTTCAAGCTCATTCAGAAGCACATAAGCGTGCGCGCTCTTTTGATGAATGATATCCTGTGTTTATTTGAAATTATTCTTCAGGTGCCCCTTGGGTATCCACAGTAATCACAGAGACCACCGGTCCTCTGTCGTACAGGGCCGAATGCCCATATGGAACGGTTGTAAAGAGACATGTCGACCAAATTCGAGGTCAAATTGATAACCATCATCGTGTCACAGATAGTTCAAATCTGAGACATGTTTCAAGCCCAGGTCCATCCAATGGGACCTATCAAGATGACCACCCTCCTGTTCTAGATAATCAAGATCCAACTGGTCGCTCCAGGTCTAGCGGATGGAGCCGATGTTGATCCTGTTGTAACTACTTCTGATCCAGTACCCTCTCCAAATGATTTTCCGACGGCTGGTATTGCACAATCTCAAAGTCGTTCTTCAATGTCCTCCCACTTGTCTGCTGTTCGCCGTTCTGGAAGACAAACATCACGTCCTAAGTATTTGTAAGACTTTGTGCTGCATCTTGAAGGGAGGGGGGGGGGAGGGTGTAGTGTATGGGACTCATTCATGACTTTCATCGAACTCGTTCATTCTGATTCTTTTCGGGTGTAACGGCTCTGTTGTTGATATTCTGTTCTAAGTTCTGTTTCGTTTGTATTGCCTGGTGTACTTGTAGAATAAATGTTTATTTGTGTTCATCCGTATGGATTATCCAGATGGCTCCACATATATTCTTAATCGAAGACTTAATAGTTTTTCTTTATATTTCTAGCATGTGTTAATGTAAAAATATAGAAAAATGTGCTATTTTAATCATTATTTATATTAATCAATATAAATCGATTTAAGATCTTTTATCACAGTGTATTTGAGTTTTGGCGACATTTTGTATAAAAAATAGAAAGAGCCCTAATAACGAATTTTATTTCCAATACATCGACAGGATATCTTGATAATGTAATGTGAAAAATAAAATTTGTTAGGTGATGTTAAATGGACAATATTCCTGTAACGTCACAGTAGGTAAAATCGCCGAAAACGTGGACGATGTAATCGTCGGCTAATAGCGTGTAAGGAGTGGTTTTGTAAGTAAATTAGACTCAAGATGCAGTCTTATTCTTATGCATAACATTTTCCAGTCTAAATATCTCTCCAGTGAAACTTAATAATCAGATATCTGTTCAAACAAGAACAAAAGAGAAATGTAAACAACTGAATCGAAAGGTAACATTTATATATACATACATATATATAGGGGATACCCGTATACCTAGGGCCATCATGTACCTAGGGCCACCCCACTTTATTTGAATAATATTTAATTTTAAGTTTTAATACTCAATTGGGCAAGTAACAACACCAATTGTTACTTTTACTACTACTTTGGAATTTTTGAGGAGAAAGTTTTGACAAGTCAAATATTTTTCTTTCATTTTTAGTGTATAATTTTGCTTTTTATATTGAGCAATAAATGAGATATGTAATTAGTCCTCTCTGCCTGTGGATTTTTTATTGGACAGCATTTTGAATGAAGTTACCAAAAATTGTACCTAGGGCCATTTAGCTGCCTTGTACCTAGGGCCAGTGTGTTTGGACCTTTTAACACTTTCGCAACCGCATGTTTTTGTCTTTTTGACAGTAAGGTCCGCCTGTAGACGTTTTTTTCACAAGTTACAATTTTTCAAAACCAAATTATCCGTATTCACATTTATATTACAAATGGATATGCATTATAATCATACTCTCTCTAATCTAGGTATTTGCGTCGATAGTATACTGATTGTACAAATATGAATATTTTGTATATTTTTTAGACATATTTGACATACATTGAGACCTATAGTTACAATGACTTTCTCGAATGATCCATATTACAGAAATTCACAGAAACAAGTACATAATATTTGAAGACATAAGACATCACAAACATCCATGCCCGCACCCGGATTCGAACCTGGGACCAGAAGATTCGGAAGGCAGCGGCCTACCGACCGAACCACCTGGCGGGCTATATTTTTTAGAAACAAATAACATACAAATTGCAAAGGAAGCGGCCACTGGTGGAGTTCTATATTTTCAAATGACGTAAATCTCTGTCAGCAGTCGCGAAAGTGTTAAGAAACACAGTACAGTCTGTGTCAAACCCTGGTAAACCAATCACTATATATGCCGTTGCTGAAAATGTTGGCAAGTCCTATCCGTCGGCCTTTACTCCTGTAAACATTCTATCAGGCTTTCGTGTATTCGACATATGCCAAATGAATCAAAACGCATTCACTGAGGATGAATATTTAAGTTCAAATGTGACTGAAAGACAAGATCCCTCCATAAATTTAAAAAAAAAAAAAAAAAAAAAAAAAAAAAAAAAGGTTTTCCAGAAAGAATGTCAACCAACAATGATAGAACTGGATGTCTCTGTTTTGTGTCCTGTTGAAATTTCGAAACCTTCAACATCTAACATCTTTTCGTGTGTAATGCTTTATTAGGTACGAACCTAAGCAAAACCTCCCACATCAAAGAAAAGATGGGGCTGAAAACCAGAGAGATCTAGAAATCCAAGAGACACTCCAGAAAAAAAAATACTGTTAGAATATCCCAAAGAAAAAAAAAAAAGAAATTCGTGTTTCAGATTAAGGAAACAACATGATAATTATTATATGATACATAAATATATGACTTGATATTGTATCTTTTATAAAATACATGTTTTTATGTTTATTTTCTATTCATTACAAAATGAAATCTAAATTTGTGAGAATGGCCCTAGGTACAATGAGGTCTGGCCCCAGGTACAATGAGGGCGTTGTACCTAGGGCCACGAGTGAAGTTTTTTTTAAAACCTTCTATTTCTCGGAATTTATTATATTAGGTATTTATATTAATCCCAGTTGGAAGTAATTAGTCCTAAAGATATGCACTATCAGTTTGATATTTTTAAACAGGTCAAGGGCTCTGTTTTTGGGCATTTAAAAAAAGCGGCCCTAGGTGCACGGGTCTCCCCTATATATATATATATATATATATATATACTCTATAACAAAAAATTGGACGCACCAAGAAGGAGTTATCCAAATGAGATGAAAATTGGTAGATGTGATGTACATGCGAAGAAAAACAAATGATTACAGTTTCAGAAAATTTGAATCGTTTAATCAAGAGAAACGGTCTCACAAAAGTCAACAAGTCAATAACTCATTGGTCCACTTCTGACCCTTATGTAAGCAGTTATTCGGCTTGGTATTAATTTATAGAGTTGGCAGGTATGCTCCTGTGAGATATCATGCCAAATTCTGTCCAATTGGTGCGTTAGATTGGTAAAACCCCAACCTGGTTGTAGAACCCTTTTCATGATGCTCCAAACGTCCTCAGTAGGAGAGAGATCCGACGACTTTACAGGCCAAGATAATGTTAGGCAAGCAGGAAAATAAGCAGAAAAAACTATCTCTGTGCGCGGGCGGGCATTATCATGCTGAAATATACTTTCAGGACTGCGTGATATGAAGAGAAAGACAACGGGACGTAAAATGTCGTCGACGTACCAATGTGCTGTAAAGATGGCACGGATGACAACCAAAGGGGTCCTGCTATGAAATGAAATTCAAGACAATCACCCATGAACATCGAGCCGTATAGCATGCGACAGTCGGGTTAGAATCCCCCCCCCTTTTTTCAGTGCATCTCTAGACGCGTCTTCGCTGGTCATCGGGGCTCAAATCGGAGTGGTACTCATCACTGAAGACAATTCTACTCCATTCAGTGACATTACAGTTCGAACGATCCTAATATCTCTGCAAACGTGCTTGTCGTTATACAAAGTTTAATAGTAGTCTGCACAAGGGACTCCGTGAGCTCAACCCCATTTCACTGAACCGCCTATTATTGGTCTTTCAAATCACTAAACTACAGTCGGTAACAAAAGTGTCCGAACACTAGCAAAAAATCTTATGTACAAAACGTACACTTCATACGGTTTTGTTAAATAAATCCTTGTCGAATCCTGGTCTTAGTCAGTATAAGAACATGATTCGATAAGGATATATTTAACAAAACCGTATGAAGTATACTTTTATTGCATAGGAATTTTTGCTAGTGTTCGGACATTTTTGTTACCGACTGTACCAACTGCATGTAGGATCAATGATAATGATGAACTGGGGCTTTGAGTACCGCTCTGACGATTGATCGGTTCTCACGTTCTGTCCCCTCTCTAGGCCGACCGCTTCCTGTCTGCGCTGTGTTCGGCCATTGCTCACTTATTCCTGTCAATATCGTCTGATAATGGCATTGCTTGTATCCAGTTGTCAAACAATTCACAAATTAAACCAACTGGCTTATTTGAACCCAACTACATACCTCTCTCAAATGCTGTCATATGCACATATTGTTTGCGCACCTGAATGCGAGGCATAGCTACAGTCTATCTGAGTAGACGGAATGAAATTCTTGAAGAAATTATGACCTGGAATCAAAATTTCTCATTTTTAATATTCTGCCAATTGCGTAGTTAAGATGCGCTGCAGCGTTACATGCTCATTCGATGACAGCAAAACCTTAAAATTTTCCAATTACCATTGAAACCTGTATGCATGTCAATTTGTATCCAGTTTGCATTATTCCTTCTAGGTGCGTCGCTTTTTTTGTTATAGATTGTGTGTATATATATATATATAATAATAATAATAAATAAAGATAATAAAAATTAAACGCGTCTAAAAATGAGTAAAATGTAAATCAATCATCATTTATGAATCATGAAACTAATGTCAATGTTTAAAAAAAAAATAGCGCAGCCTATTTAGAACAAAATTAAAGATTACAAACAAATCACATTACAAATTATTAAGTAGGAAAAAGATGTCCTTGATTACATTGGATACAGACATCAAAGCTTAAATAATTAGAATTTCATTCACTTTAATAAAAGAATTTATTAAAGGAAACATTCATTTTAAATTTAACATCGCCAAAGTTCACATGGCAACTTTTAATATTACATATGTTGAGTAATATTAAAGATATATTACAAAAACTGGATTAAAAACAAAACAAAGGAATCACTATATCACTCTTACATCAATTTTATATAATCTGTAACTCTTATAAATTATAGCGCAAGATACAAGTTTGCAGGAAACGATGCTTTGCTGTGGTAGAGTTCAGGATTATTTTCCAAAAGAGTTGATTTCTTATTCGCGACTCAATTGAACTATTGTCGTCTGCGTAAGTCGTGTCGGATAACGGCCAGCGTTCTACGCGTGTACAATGGTAAGCAATGGCTATTTTGAGTATTCAGTACATTATTAATATGGAAATATTACGCCGAATTCAAGAAATTTTGTTAAAGCTGAGGGGATTTTAAAATGAGAAAGGCTTATCGCTTTTGGTGGAATCAAATTAACCGAAAATAAATTTGATATTTTGGCGGTTTGCTTACAAGCGAGTTCAATGAAAATGTCCCTGCATACTATAAAATAAACGGATGATAAATGATTTAAATTGCGAAATCCGATTGTATAATATCGCAGTTGACATGTTCCTGTCTGTTTTTAACTTCCTGTAAAACTCCTGTGCAAGATGCAAGCATCAGTAAGCAGTTTTTGATATTTTGTTACGGTATGAAAACAACTTGTTTGTTTTGTTTTTCTTCCCGTAAAGTGATCAAATTTTGAAAGTTCGACAAGAATTTGTATAAAAGTTAAGTGAACTTTCCTGTAGCATTTGCGATTTGATAAAATATGCTATGCTTTACGGGAAGATTTCTTATACTAACAATTTGGTTTTAAATCAGCAAATACAGAATTGAAACATTGAAACATTCATGCTGCTCACAGAAAATTCTTTCAGGTATGTTAAAAATTTGTTTTTTTAAACTACATTTAGTATTTTCATGATTTTTTTTTTCTTTTTATTTGATATTATACTTTTATGAATATCGGTTTTCTTACTTATGCACTTAGATTTGTTTGATTTACTTTTGTAAGTATATGTTTCACGTATTTACTTGTTTAATTAGATCATATAATCTAACTATTAAATTGACATACATTTTTAATATTTTCAATGCCCGGGTATTTTTTAAACTATTAGCAACTTTCCTTTCCTTCTTTAGTTAAAACACTAATAAATGAATTAAGTTTTTCCTTATATTATTAATGTAAAAAAATAAAAATTTTAATTATATAGAACAATGAAATAACTCAATGAAAAAGATAGTGAATTGAAGTTGTAGGATTCTCATCAGACTTAAAAATTGAGTGAGAATTTCACACTATTAATCAGAAACAAAGTGAGGTATTTAAAAAGAATGTGAGAACAGAAAAATACATAAATAAAATTCTGGATTAATGCGTATTTGTTTTCTATTGAAAATTAACATTTCTTTTTCTTTTGTTAATATATAGCTGCTAGTTTTGAATAGTCTGCTACTCAAGATTCTTCCTTTGATTACATATATTTCAGTTGTATATATATATATATATATATTTTTTTTTTGAAAAAAAGGAAGAATGTTTCTTTTATTTTTATAAATGGCAAGGATATTGGTCTCATTTACAGACTTCTACAATGTATATGACAACAAATGTCAAATACATTGGAGTGTTTGTGATTGCTAATTATATCTAATTTCACAGCTCATAGGATGTATTTGAGTTTAAATGCATTTCATTGCTTAATCATGTAGTTTTTTTTTTTTTTTTTTTTTTTTTAAATACCTTCAATACAAGGATTGTTCAGCTATTTCTAGTGTGATGTCTTATTGTAGAAATATAATGTATTTTTGCAACTGATCGAAAATGTAATTTTCTTATCCAAGTTTTTTGATTTTTTTCTTTTTTAAATCATTCAACATTTGTGAAGGGTTTTGTTTGAATTAGCTTATTTTTGTGAAGGGTGAAAAGTTTATCAAGTTTCAAGATGAAGGGGTCTGTGAGGAAAACATAGGTCTGTTGAAGGACCCATTACAAAAATTTTCTCCTTAAATAAAAACTGACCTTTGATAAATCTGTTTAATTTTGAAAACAAATCTTCCTTGCTATGAATAGACTGCCTGAATAATCAAATGCGCTCTGCTGTATTTCTCCCAAAAATCTGATATTCAGTTTCTAATTTATAAAAGATTTCTATTCATGTTTGTGGGCTTAGCTCTATAAAAAGGAACTGTCATTATTTAAATTAAACCTTAATTTTAATTTTCAAAATTACATTTTCACAATTTCACAAAAAAAGGCCTCGTGCCAAGAAGTTCGCAAGAGCTTTAGTTTCACGCTAAATTTAGATTCACAAACCTACGTACAGATTTTTCACAATTTCATAAAAGCAGGACCATGTCTGAAAAGTCTGGACACACCTCTGAGCAGAGCTAGAAATTCGTGGTCGCTAGTCGTATTTTGCAACTATAAATTTTGTTTTGACGACCGTGATTTTACAACCAGTCGTCATATTTGACGCCCAACTTTCTGTTATTTCATTATTTTTAATGAGGCAAGTGACATCTCGAAAGTTTCGTTTTTAGTACTTCAATTTATTCAATAACATTAAGTAATGAGTTATTCTATAAATAAATTTTGCCATAGAGTTGATGGGATTTTATGACCTGAAGCGGGAAAATTGTAAGAGGGAATGTACCTTTTACAGTATCTAGTGGTCCATAAGTGGATTTTTTTCTTTTTGCCATATTTTCAAATTGTATTTTGGAGGTTAATCTACAATGAACTAAACCACCTAAAAATATTCACTTGCCACATAGTGAATAAACAAGATAAAGCGGTGACTTTAATAATTTGCTTCCCTCCCATGTCCATCATAAAAATGAGTATCATTCCATTGTCAATGTAAACATTCTGCATTTGTACAATTAAAACTAAATTTAGTAAAGTAACATCATAATATCCAACATTTCAGAATCAGTCAGCAAAAATATAGTATTTTTTAGTTCCTTCAAATGTATTTTGTTGCTATGGAAACTTCTATCGTCTATTGAAAGATAGATTACGTGTTAGAATAAAATTTAATTTGCAATTAAAATGTAACTGCTTTGTTTATTAATGAAAATTGATGAAATTTTAACTGCAGGTTGGTTTTGTGCTGAATAGGTTGTATATTAAGTGTTGTGTGCGAAAAAGAAAATTTGAAGCACTTTGAAATTTGTAATTTTTAACCCCAGTTCTAGATCATGTGACATTAAATAGTTCCAGATGTTTTGTTTCCATTCCAGACAACGGTTAAAATCGTCTGCTGATAGAATGCTTCTTTTTAAGCAATAAACCGTGGATTTTTGGTCATTTTTCAATCGACATGGGTCGATGTTTTAATTAATATCTCCGAAACTAATTAAGATTTTTAAATTCTGTTTCGAGGGGGACCTCGGAAAGGCTCAAGAGCATCCGTATGTCAATTCTTGTACTTCTGCGTTCGATAGGGACTGAACGCATAAAAGAAGAGACAGACAGACAAACCTTTCCATTTATTATTATAGATATGAATAAAGCAAAATGTCTTCTTCATGTGTGCCTCTATGCGCTTCGAAGGTCAGGCCACTGATCGCAAATTTACAAAAAATTGACAGATGCTTAGCTTTGATCTTGCAGGTGTGCATAGAATTATTTCTTTCTTTTTTTTTTTCTTTTTTTGGTTTATTTTCTTTCCTTATTTACTTAATTTTCTTTTCTTTTTTTTTTTTTTTTTTTTTTTTTTTAATTTTCGAATCTGAATTTCTAAAATTATTTAATTTGTTTATTTATTTATTTATTTTGGAATGTTCCGTTAATTTTTCTGCTTTATTTTCTTAAATTTTATTTAATTTGCGTGTTTTTCTTTTCATCATCTGCATTCCTTAGTAAAATCGCTATTCTATTTATTTTTCTTTCTTTCACATTAAATAATGCGATCAAATAGTTTTCATATAATAAAATTTTGATACTGCTTCCTTTTTTTTTTTTTTTTTTTTTTTTTTTTTAAATACACATAATAATTGCGTTTTCAATGGTAATTGTTTATGTAAAGGTGTAATACCTCCTTTTGAAGAGGAATGTTCATTATTTTTAATACATTGTTTCTATCGAAATCAAATGGTAATATGATAGGAAGAATTAAACTTATTGAATTTTTAACTTTATTAAAATATGTAACAATTAATTTCTTGTATAAGAACTATCAGAGAACAGATAAGACTACGAGCATCTTAAGCGGTCACTTAAGGTGCTGCCACTAGGAGTGGGGTCACCAATCCGACATAGTGCTGTTGTGGAAGACACAGTAGAAAGCAGAGCGAGGACCTGAAGCCAAGTTTTCAGTGATTTCAGTGGATTTTTTCTTTCCGTTTCTCACAATTCTTTCATTTATTTATTTTTTTTTTTTGTTTCTAAAGTATATATAAAAAAAAAAAAAAAAAAAAAAAAAAAAAAAAAAAAATGTGATTAAATTTCTTTGAAAATTCATTTAAATACAGCGATCAATGAAGCGGCCTTCAATAAGTTAAAATAAGAGTCCTTTAGATATATGCTTTAAAGTTAAAGCGACAAAATTTTATATACGATGCCGAGAAATTGGAGGCCCACCAGTGGCCGAGCGGTTCTGTGCTCAAAGTTGGCAGATGGGAAGAGCCGGGTTCGATCCAAGGTCGTGCTCATCGACCTAGCCGTTTGGAGATTTCCATGGTTTTCTCCGAACTCATTTAAATACAGGTTAAGATCCCTCAGAAAGACCCCACAGATGGTATTCCACCCATAGGCCTATGACCCAACCCCAAGTGTAGTCAGACTTCAATCCTACAACCAACAAACTGGAAAAATCCAAGCTTAAATTTGATGAAATGGTATCGCCTTGATGAGTAGTGTTTAGCCATCGTTGGCTTCAGAGCATACCCAGATTCAAATGTCACGCTACGCCACTGTTAAAATGATAATTTAAGAAAGAGTGATTCTTATACAATGTGCTAAAACTTTACAAGACTATTTTCTTCATTGTAGATGACTATTTCTTGAACTGTATAAATAAGATTTTGCAAAACATACCATTGCTGAATAAAAAAAAAGAAGGAAAAAACCTCACAATTGATTTGAGTAAAAAAAAATAGCACACACCTACATGAAAAGTGCTGCTTCGATGCTTTGCTAATGCCTACCTTTTTTCTCTAGTAAAGCTTTGTGTTATTATTTTGATCCAAAAGAACTGCTAAGAATTTTTATTTATTATTTATTTTTGCTACACCATTAATTACAAAAAAAAAAAAAAAAGAAAAAAAGAAAGATAAAAAATTTACAAGAATTGTTTGGGGCCGATGTAATAGCATATCCCTTCATTAAGGACCCGCTTCACTCACCGCCGCCAGAAGCCGAAGCTAATGTTATTCTATGAGAAATTTTTCTTTACTAATAACTTATTAACTAATACATATTTTTAAATTCTGTTTTCACCTTCTGAAAATTCCCAGCTGTTAAATTGACGAACCTTTTCTAATTTTTTTTTTCTTTTTTTAAATTTTTATACTTTATTTTGAAGCTGCAAAATACAAATTTTCAATATGTGATTTTTTTTCATTTTGCAATTTCAAAATAAAATGTTAAAAACTAAAAAAAAATACATTTTTAAAAAAGGTCCGTCAATTTATCAGTTGGGAATTTTCTGAATGTGAAAACAGAATTTAAAAATATGTATT
This sequence comes from Salticus scenicus, assembly GCA_963930645.1. Classification (NCBI taxonomy): domain Eukaryota; kingdom Metazoa; phylum Arthropoda; class Arachnida; order Araneae; family Salticidae; genus Salticus; species Salticus scenicus. The sequence goes on from OZ005662.1 coordinate 28,681,153, forward strand.
AGTTAATAAGTTATTTGTAAAGAAAATTTCCCCATAGAATAACATTGGCTCGGGCTTCCGGCGACAGTAAGTAAAGAGGGCTGTAAAGTGTAAATATCGATGTAAGTGTTGCTTTCATGATGTGCTAGTGTCTTACAAGGAAACATTCAAAAGGTGCCATCTTCAAAAAGTATTGAAAAAAATATATGTGATTCTACTCTTCATAAAACACCAGAAAATGAAAAAGTATCGGCTGAAATTAATTACAGCGACTACAAAAAATTATCAAAATTAAGCATATTTGGCGATTTCATACTGCTAGACGATTGATTTTGAGTACTTGGCGGAAAAGCAAAACACGGTTCTGTTCGTACACGGCAATCTCAGTGCTAGCAAACGTATCGCCTGACAGTGCTAAATCGCCAAATATGCTTAATTTTGATAATTTTTTGTGGTCGCTGTAATTCATTTCAGCCGATAATTTTTTCATTTTCTGGTGTTTTGTGAAGAGTAGAATCACATATATTTTTTTCAATACTTTTTGAAGATGACACCTTTTGAAGGTTTCCTTGTTAGTTTTTTCGTCTTGTGAAGCGTTCTGCTTTTATTTCTACCTGCAACAAATGTTGTAATTTTTTTTTTAATTTATGGTGTTTGCTTATTTTTTTCATCATTATTATTTGTTACTGTTGAGCACTAGTCCTGCAGCACATATTATTAATAAATAAATACAATCAAAGTACTATAAAATTAGCATTTTAATTGCACTTATCAAATTTGCATATTCTTTGAAAAAAAAAAAAAGATTATTAAAAACAATTGGATTAACAATTAAAAAAAAGGTGCTCCTCACACAATGACTTTAAAAAGTTTATAAAACTGTTTTTTTTTTTTTTTTTCATTGTAGTTGACTATATCTTAATATTTAAATGTTTACATAAAAAAAAAAAAAAAAAAAAAAAAAATGCAAGAAAATATTGTAAGTTGAAAAAATAAAAAACATTTATCACAATAATTGTTTTGGGCTGAAAAACAGTATATCACTTCTTTCAGTGTAAAAAATATGTCCTATTTGCTGCTAGAAATTATGTTCTGACAACATAATTTTTTCGTAAATTACACATATTTTTTCAAATTACAGAGAATTTCTGGCAGCAAATAGGACAAATTTTTTGCACTGTACATATAAAGTAGCTATAAGTGCTGCTTTGATGCTACGCTTGTACCTATCATTTTCGTCTGATGAAGGGTTGTGCTATTATTTCTAATTGAAAGAACTGTTGTGAACGGTGTTCGTTTTCTTTTTTTATTTTCTTATTTACAATTAATTTTTTTATAAAGTGAGGTTTTCAATTGCACTTATGAAACTCACTTAACTCTGAAAAAATACACAGCTTAAAAATAATTAGAATGATAATTTAACAAAAAAGTGATTCTTGCACAGAGATTTTCTAAAATTTTTGCAAGATATTTTCTTTTTCGTAGATGACTATTTCTTAAACTCTATAAATTTAGAATAATAAACAAGTCTTTGCAAAAAATACCATAAGTAAAAAAAAGAAGACAAAGAAAGAAAAAAATAAAATCTCGCGGCAATTGATTTGAGCCGAAATAATAGCACATCTCTTCATCATGTGTAAATGTAGATACAAGTGCAGCTTTGATGCAGTGGTATTCGTCTGGTTCGACAAGTAAAGCTTTCAGTATTTCTGTTATGGTAGCATTTTTCGCAAAATGCTAAAAGACTTATCCAAAATGCGAAAACGAAATAACATGTTTTCGCTTTTTTGCTAAAGCACCTTACTAAACACAAATTGAAAAAAAAAAAAAAAATCTTCAGCGAAAATATTACAACGAATCTTTCATGGAAAAAAAAAATCGCAACATTGATCAAGAAAAATCCATTGGTTCATGCATATAAAGAAAATCAAAAGCTGAATTATGCATAAGAATCGCATACAGGAAATCAATTTGTAAATAAACATGAGGCATTTGTAAAGTGGTCTAATATGAAAGAAAGAAAAATTATAAATTGTAAACCAAAAAGCTTTGAATAGTTATAAACAAATTTCACTTATATTACTTTTTTTTTGTAAGTTATGTTTTTATTTTCAGATACAGTATAAGGTATAAGCTTAATGTAGTTTTACATGCTATAGTGATAATTATATCACCAGAAAAAGAATGTAAGTCGTATCTACGATGTTCCCATTGCTTTAAAAAAGTTTACAATATAAAGTAATAATCTAAAAAGTTTAATATTTATCATGTCTGCCAATAAATGTGTTAAAATATATGCTTGTACCATATTCGAATTGATCTGATTACAGTGGTAAGTACAATTATTAATTACTCTTTTGTTTTCCATTTCAAAAAAAAAAAAAAAAAAAAATTACCTTCTGTGTATAACTCTTTAGACCTCATTAAAAACTTTTAAGTTTAATTTACAAATGAAAATCAAACATATCGAGGCATTTAGAGTAATGTGTAAACTGATATTCATCTTTTTCTACTGTTTCTGGTATTTTAGCATTTTGCTGAATCTTTTTTTCTGATTTTAGCTATTTTGCTAAAGAAAATTTTTCCTTAGCTTAAACCCTGGAAGCTTTGTGTTATTGTTTTGATCAAAAAGAACTTCTGAGAGCTTTTATTTTTAAATTTTTTTATAAGTGTTGTTTGCTATTTTATTTTTTTATTATTATTACATTGGAACATCTATCTTTTAGAGCATATTGTGTCTAAAATATTTAAAACATTGTGCATGGCATCAAATTTTAAAAATCTAGGAACTCCTTTAAAAAGAATCATGTTTTACTTGTTATAAATGATATACATAACATACATCCTATAATGTTAATAGTTTAATATGAATTTTAATAGATATTATACAGAAAATACTTCTAATATAAAATTATTAAAGAATTTTTACTTTCATTACATTTAGAGTTAGTAAATTCTTATTGAAAATCTGTTGATTGTCAAGTGATAGTATAAATTGTAGGATCAAAATTAAAAATGAGTTACAATCTCACAAAATACACTTTCACTTAACCAATATTCTTTTCTGAATATTGTAAAAAGAAAAAAAAAAAAAAAAAAAAAAAAGGAATTTGATGTTTAAATCATTTTTGTGGATCGCTGAATAACAAAAGAAATTGTTTTATTCCTAACAGAAAATTATAATCAATCATTTTAACAGCCATCAACAAAGTTACTACAGCTTTTCCAACTGGATGCTAACTCATCAGCATACATACTCTTTATTTAGATTATTTCAACTCATAACAAAAACTGCATTTCCATATTTTATAAATTCATTTATATTGTACACCACAAAGAACACTTGTGGTGTTGAAAAAAGTGAAGGGTCGTGTATTTTATTTTGAAGAAAGTAACTTAAATATTGTAAAAGTATGAAACCAATATTACACAAAGTTTTTCAAAGAATAGACTTATGTGTAATAAGCTAAAAATGTAAATAAAAATATAATTTTATTGAAATGAGGATGTATGCAAGTGAAAATAATTATCCTTACATACTAATTAAACAATAAAAATTGCAAATGAAATATGACATGCTATGTAAAACAATACAATTTACACATTTTCAGAGTACTTTGGAGTTTCAATGAAAAACCTAGTCTAATCCATTTTCTATCTTATTATACATATATGTGAAAATGTAACATAAAAACAAATAGAAAGATTATACCTCATATATGTGTTTAAAATGTTTCTATATTGCTCTAAAATATCTGGCGACTGAACTTTTTAGTCCAGTACCATAGTTTTTATTTACATTGTGAATATGTAAACAAACGCTATTGCACAGGATCATAATATTTTACTGTATTAATTACTGACATACATCTTACGATTTTTCGCAACAGATTACACTGCTGATTCAAACAGTAACTTTATTGAACTTGTAGTATTTTAAGTTTTAAACACAATAATTTAAAATGAAAATCAACGAGAATTGTAACAGGTGTGAGTAGGTCAACATATAACATTTTTTTTTTTTTTAATTATTAAAGCTCAAATAAGTATATATTAAATACATCCTCGTTAAACAACAACAACAATAAAATCTGAAAGCTTTTTTTACCATATGCGATTATTTATCTTTATTTAATTTATTTTAAAAATACGTATCCATTGTTTACAACATCCCAGACAGCACATCGCCTCCCCATGATATCTTCAAGATGTCTTCTGGATGAAAAGGCATCCCAGAAACGTCCTTAAGATGTACTGTGGATAAGTTAAGCCTAACTTTGCTGTTAGGGACACTGATCGGCATATTTTACTCTTGAAAATTAATCGAAGCTAGTACAAAATTAATAAAATCCCCATGAATTGCAAAAAAGTGCCTATTAATAACTATTGTTTATGGTTAACATGAATCAAATTTTTAAATATTTAATAGAAAATGATTTTTAATTTAATAACTCAAAGCATATGCATCAAAAGGTTTTTAAATAGACATCCGACACAATAACTTAGGCTTTTGTCCACCAGAGGGCGTATTCGAGCGCTGGAGTTGCGAATTGCCAAAGTTTTACGCACTGTTAATTTATCTGTTTCATATAAACCTCAATTTCTAATTCGTAATTTCCTTTCTAATTTTAAAACTGTTATCCCCCGTTTTTCCCGTACAGGTGTTATTTATAATATCCCTTGTAAATGTTGTAGTTCAGTTTATATTGGTCAAACTGGCCGTTCTCTTCATACTCGAATTAAGGAACATAACACAAATTTCAAAAACCGTGATATACGTTCAAAAATAGTACAGCATGCCATAGAAATTGACCATTTACCTGATTTTAACAATACTAAAATAATCGTATCTAATTGTTTAAATTATCACTCAAGAATTTTCCTGGAGGGCTGGTACACAAATCAAAATTTTTCGCCACTAAAAAGCGCACATTGAGACGCAGGCGTGCCGCGCATGTCAGGCGACATTGCTCTGGAAAAAACTACCTGAAGCAGGGTAACCGCATATTGCCGCGTAGTATTTTATCACGTTTCACGTTTGTTGACTTTCAGAAAGAACGTTTCGTGTTCCGTACTTTCTCATTTTGTAATGGCTGACAATATGGATATAAGTTCTGAATCAGATCCTGATACAGAAATAGATACGTACTTATTATTTTATCGTGGATCGAAAAAAAAAAAATGTTCTGGAAAAGCGATCACATGAAAAATAGAGAAAAACTTCCATATTGTTTTGGTTTGCGAAAAGCTGTGTAACGCTCGAAACTGCGTTCCGAACACAAGTGACACTCGGACCAATGTCAGAAAAACCTGCGCGTGGGCCAATTTGCGCTTTTGCTGTCTTTTCAATGCTTCACAAAATCGAGGAACATGAAAATTTCTCTGCACGTGACGGCTGCGTCTCAATGTGCGCCGGCCCTAATGAGGCATGCGCAGTTCCTGGTGAATACGTTGTACTCACATAATGAAAGGTCTGTTGTTCATCTCATCATTTGCATTTGATGTTTTTTACTGATGAGGAGACTGTAAAAGGCTTGAAACGTTTAAATTTATGTTTTGTGTTTTTAATATTTTAAAATGTACATTTTTAGTGTATATTATCTGTCTCAGTTTTTAATGTGAATATAAATGTATTTTAAATAATTTTCCTAAAAGCAGTATCTAAATACATATTTACCTACAAACTGTAAAAAAAAAAAAAAAAAGTGTGGCGGGGAAAAAGAAAAAAAAAATGTTACGTGTTATGAAATATTTTCTACGATGAATAATTTTTTTATATAAAGTATATTTTCCGTGATTCTGTAAAAATATGTACTAACAGATATGTACTGTGTTCGACAAAAGAAAGTGGAATGAGTGTGTGAAACAAAATACATTCTGTAAACAGTTCTATGAAAGCATAGCTACATATTTATAAAAAAAGAAAACCTTACATATGGGAAATATATTCTAAAGACTTTTCTTAAAATAATAATCTAAATAGAAACCTACATACTTAATATAAATAAAAGCCGTATATGTTCGAAACATGTTCTAAAGAATTTTCTCAAAAAAGTGAACTAAATAGCCACGCTTTTACTGACATAATGGAAAAGAAATATGTATGTGAAATATGTTCCAGAGGTTTTTCTTATAAAAGTGATATAAATAAACATATGCGGATTCACACGAAGGAAAAGCCATATGTCTGTGAAATGTGTTCGAAATGCTTTTCTTATAAGAGTGATAGAAATAGACATATTCGGATTCACACGAAAGGAAAGCCATATGTCTGTGAAATGTGTTCGAAATGCTTTTCTACAATGTATAATCTGAACGTACACCTTCGAACTCACACGCAGAAAAAGCCGTATGTGTGTAAAATATGTTCGAAATGCTTTTCTCAAAAGTGTAATTTAAATACACATCTGCGCACTCACACGAAGGAAAAGCCGTATGTGTGCGAAATGTTTGAAAGGTTTCTCTCGAGTGAGTTGTCTAAAGGAACATCTTCGCGTTCACACAAAAGAAAAGCCATATGTGTGTGAAATATGTTCGAAATGCTTTTCTAGAACGAGTGATTTAAATAAACATCTTTGCATTCACATGAAGCCGTATGTGTGCGAAATATGTTCGAAACGCTTTTCTGAAATGAGTAATTTAAATAGTCATCTTCGCACTCACACGAAAGAAAAGCCATTTGTGTGTGAAATATGTTGGAAAAGCTTTTCTAGAATGAGGGATTTAAATAGACATATTCGCAGTGACACGAAGGAAAAGCCGTATGTCTGCGAAATGTGTTCGAAATGCTTTTCTTTAAAGAGTAATTTAAATAGTCATATTCGCAGTCACACGAAGAAAAAACCATATGTGTGTGAAATATGTTCGAAATGCTTTCCTAGAAAGAGTGATTTAAATACACATCTTCGCACTCACACGAAGGAAAAGCCATATGTGTGTGCTATGTGTTCGAAATGCTTTTCTACCAACAGCCATTTAAATAGACATCTTCTTACTCACAAAAAAAAAGAAGCTATATATGTTCGAAAGTCTCTTCTCGAATGAGTCATCTAAAGGAATATATTCGCACTCACACAAAGGAAAAGCCTCATGTGTAAGAAATATGTTCGAAATGCTTTTCTGGAATGAGTAATTTAAATGGACATTTTTGCTGTCACGCAAAGGAAAAACAATATGTTCTAAAAGCTTTTCTGAAAAGAATGGTCTAGATATTTATACAAAGGAATAGTCATATGTGTGTGAAACATGTTCTAATAAATTTTCTAAAAAAAAAAAAAAAAAAGAAAAAAAAAAAAAAAACGACTAAATCAAGTACACGCAGACATGACGGAGAAACCATATGTATAGTCGTTAACAAAAGTCTCCGAACACTAGAAAAATTCCTATATAAAAAAAGTACACTTTTCTTAAATAAATCCTTGTCGAATCCTGTTTTTATACTGACGAAGAACAGGATTCGGCAAGGGTTTATTTAACAAAACTGTATTAAGTGTACTTTTTTATATAGGAATTTTTGCTAGTGTTCGGAGTCTTCTGTTACCGACTGTATATGTAATAATCTCCAATGGATGTTCTCAAAAGATTTATCTAAATGGGCATATGCACCGTGATATATAAAAGAAATCGTAATTAGAAGTGGATCCCGGAAAGATGGGTAAGTGGAAAAAAGAGTAATGGAAAAATAGGTAAGCGGAAAAATGGGTAATTTGCGATCATATACTGAAATTGCCCAAAAATAGGCCTTAAGAAGGGACAATACCTAATCTCGCCGGCAGCCTTCGCCCATGTTATTCTATGGTAAAATTTGTTGATACAATTACACATTACCTAATGAATATTTTTAAATTCTGTTTTCGCAGACAGAAAATTCATAACCGTTAAATGAGTACTCATTTTTGAAAAATTCATTATTTTTACATTTTAATTTTGAGTTCAAAAAGTGCGATTTTTCACAAAATGCATTTTTCTCATTTTCTAATCGCAAAATGAAATACTAAAATTTAAAAAAAAAAAAAAAATTTTGGAATACAAGTACTAATTTAACGCTTATGAATTTTCTAAATGTGAAAACAGAATTGAAAAATATTCATTAGGTAATGAGTAATTATATAAACAAATTTTCCCATAGAATAACACGGGCGAAGGCTGCCGGCGAGATTAGGTATTGTCCGCTCTTAAAGTAAAATTTTGTTTCGAAGACATTTCATCTTTGATATTGATGATATATTTCACCGCCAGATAAAAATTCATGCTTTTAAGAGGGCTGAATATTTAACAGTGCCACACTTTGAAGAGTTTCCAAAAAACTCTCTTTCGAATCCAAGACACCTTAAAACTTGTAAATTAGATGAAAAATTGCTATCCAATTTTTTGAAGGAATACAATACTTCAATTGCTTAGGGTAGTTTTGTAGCGAAAATAATAATTTAAATTATGTGCATTTATATTAAGTATTGGTAATGGAACAGAAAAATAAAAAATTTTGGTTTTTTACATTTGCAGATATCTTGAATTTGATTTGATCATTCTTAGAAAATGCTCATCAGTCTGTGATAAAAATTTTGTGTTAGCTCTAGCTCAAAATCTGATACACAGATTTTTTTTTTAATGAAATTTCAAGGTGGTCATAATTAAACTGATAATTCTCATACTATTTTGCAGCGCAATTCCATTGCGAGAATGGCGCCAACTTTGTAGAAAGATTAAATAAGACAGAAAACGAAGGACTGCGAAAAAAAAAAAAGTAGCTTTTTAATTTACCGCTGGGGTAATATGTGACACTGTTTTTCTAAGCTTTCATCGTTTTTTAATAATTTAAAATTGATGATTGTGTAATTTATAACGAATTGCTTTTGTCTCCAAATTTTATTTTGAATTTAGAGGTATTGCGCTAATTTATCATAAATTTTACATTTTTTAAAAGTCTCTTTACTATTACACAGCACCATAAATTCTCCTAGTGGTAACATTTCGATCTTTTTTCATTTTTCGCAGAATTCTTTTAACCCAGGTTTTTTTTTTAAATCAATGCATAAAATTTACCGCCATTCTCGCAATTAGACTGTGCTACAGAACATTAAGAGCACTCTCTGTTTAATTTCGGCCATGTTGTATATTCAAATGCATCTTGAAGTAAATTAGTGCTTATCAACTTTTGGTACAAATCGTTCAACAGGTGGCACTGTTTGTTCCACTTCAATTTTCCCTTTGTTAAGGAAGGCTTCTTTTAAGCATAACTCCATAAAATATTATTTGTGAAACCAGCATTATGCATACATATATTATTGCAATTTGGGTATGTATCAGCTGACAGGTGGCGGCACTATTATTCAAATTCATGTACGGCAAAGTTATATATAAATTTCTAGAGCGCATATGAAAAAAAAAAAAAAAAAAAAAAAAAAAAGAACTTTATATGATGACTTTCCAAATATTTATATAGGAACTTCAATTTTATTAATCGCTTTGATATTTATAAGGATGTTGAATAATACATTCCTTTGTTTTAGAATATTTTCATGTTAACGGACAATTTAACTGATTGTAAAAAATAAATAAATAATTAAACTTTTAATGTAGCTACACAATGACACAATTATGAAAAAATTGCAAAATGCAGTTAAATACAATTTTTACTTATTATTATTATTATTTTTACTCTTATAAAAATACCGACCAGTTGATATAATTTTTAAACGTCAATAAAATAAATTAATATTTTAAAAAATTAATATTTCCCTTACTTTTTGAAAAGATAAATGAATTTATAATAAAATATAAATTAAAAAAAAATTATAAAAAAATATTTTGGTTTACATGGGGAAGTTTAATATTCACAAATATTTGCCATAAGGTTTATTTTTAAATATTAATTTATTTTATTTAGAAAATATATGCCTTTAAAATCCTTCATGAAAATCCACAGACAAAAGCAAAAATTTATCTGGAAATACTAACTTTAGTCATTTTTTTTTTTCGCTACATTAACTATGTTTGAACACAAATTATAATTATTTCAGACATTAAGTAAGTTTTAGGTATTAAGATAAGTTCCATTATTATATCATTACTAGTTTGTCTCTGACGGCCTAGCGCTCGATTTTTACACATGTATTTCCAAATTTATTTCTCCTCGTTAGTTCAAATTACCAAATATCATTTACAGGATATTTAAAACATATGACTTTGTCACTTAAATTATGATATTCATATGTTTTGAAGTCTAAATGTCTTCAAGAAATTAGAAATGACATTGTAATCTTTTAATTCAAATTTTATAACCATGTGTCTATTTAATTATTTATATTACTCATTTCTCGTGACGTGGTTAAATTCATTATATTTAATTTATTATTATTATTTTCCCTGAAAATTTCACAGATTATACAGACTGAATCAATGACTAAATCTTTAAAACCGTGCAAATCCTGGATAAAATTTCACTTTCTTTATCTCAATACATAGTTGCATTTGTGTTGTAAGTTATTCCGTGAAAGTATTCTTTTTATTATTTTATTAAGTTTAAATGCACACATGGAAACATGAATAAAATTATAGTTTTATTATTCCAATGTCTTGTTTTAGCTGTTACATCATTTTTAACGTTAGTTCATGGAAACTCTGTCTTTTATTATAAAGAAGATTAAATCCGATACCGTTTTTTCACACTACGTAATATGTGATATATTCTATTAGTCGGTACGGTACCATTTAAAAGGCAAAATTTCTAAATTTTGTGGGCTGAAATGCTGGACCTGCAGCAGTTACGACCTTGATTTGAAGCAGCTTAAACAGAAAATAAAATAATAATAATTAAACAGAAAATAAAAAATAATTTTCATAGCTTCGTTATGGATAATACAAGGTTATATTATAGAAGGTTTGACACTTCCAAAAATTTTATTATATATTAAACATGTAAACATTTGGAAATTCTATATGAAGAAAAAAATAATTGTAAAATATTCCGGTATGAGAGTGCCCCTGCATTAATCAGGCTCTGCCGGCGACGATAAGTACAAAGTTTCTTTGTGTTTGATGTACAGTCGGCAGCAAAAGTATCCATGCACTAGCAAAAGTTCTAATGTGCATATACATATATAAAGTACACTTAATACAGTTTTTTTTTTAAATAATACCTTGTCGATTTCGGTTCTTAGTCAGTCTAAGAACAAGATTCGAAACAGATTTATACAACAAAACAGTATTAAGTGTAATTTTTTTAACATAGGAACTGTTGCTAGTGCTCGGATACTTTTACTGCCTACTGTATCATGTTAAAAACATGCTTGGCAAGTAAGATTTGATTCACGTTTGCTGCATCAACTATATTTGGTGCAGCAAGTACAATTCATACTTGATGTGTATTACTTGATTCGTGTGAGTTGTGGCAAACATAGTGCACGCTTGATACACATTACTTGATTCATGTTTGAACTATCTAGTCTAAAGCAAGTGGGACAAGTGTAAACAAGGATTCTTGATTTTCACTTGCATTAAACTTACAGGCTTGAAATGTCAAGCTCGATGCAAGTTGCTTGACTTGAGTAGTCAATGTTGATGATAGCATAATACAAGTTCTCTGTGCTGCCTGGGATTGGAATATGTTTTGCCTAGGGAATAAGTGCGTAGATTAACTTTTAGGAAGCATTAAAGAAAAATCTATATATATAAAATCGTGGAGCAAAAACAAATAGAAAATACAGTTAGGCCGTTCAAAATTGGTACAGATAGGTTTTAGAGGCCTGCAAGTCGAATGGGGATATTTTCGAAAGTGTAAAGTTATTAGGAGGGCTGGGAAGGGGGGGGGGGCGGAGGGGCAAACAAATAAAATAGAGTTAGATCATTCAAAATTGGTACATAGAGGTTTTCGATACCTACAAATCGATTGCGGATATTTTCGAATTTTTATAATTATTGCGAGGGGCAGGAAGGGGGAGAGCGGAGGGGCAGAAAAAAATAGAATTGGATCGTTCAAAACTGGTGCATGGAGGATTTGATACTTACAAATCGATTGCGGATATATTCGGATTTGTAAAATTATTAGGATAGACGGTACGGGGGGGGGGGGGATAATAGAAATAAGAGTTTTAGCATTTTGGGAATTTTTTCCGAAGCCAGTGAGAACCCGGTGCGATATTTTTCCTAATCAGATTTTGTTTCTTTTTTTTTTTCACGTGATAAAAATTAATGTAATTTTGAGAATTCAGTAATTATAGTGATTCATTTAAAAATAAGGACCAGCGAAGCGGGCGTTGCCTGCTAGTATGTAAATATACTCCCATGGCTTATCTCTTTTCTCAAATGAGTGAATGCGAAGATGTTTTTTTCACTACTCATTTAAGGAAATGAATTAGAACATACATATAGAGGTCAATTCTGAGTAGTTACCACGGAGTAAAAAGACAGGAGAAGAAGGTAACGCTGAAATTTTGTGATGTTGTTTTCTAATGTTTACAGATGGCGCCAGCGTGCAATCCTTCCTTCTCTCCAGCTTCCGCAATGTTATTCAATGGGGAAATGTCTCGTTTTAATTATTTTTTTAAAAATAATATCAAGCTGAAAAAATTTCGATTGAAAGCAAATTTCATTAAATAGAGTATTCTAACCAACATGTTTTTTTTAAGAGCCATTTTATATTAATTTTACTTTGAAAGAAAGCTTTTAAAAAATGACTATTCTTATGAACCGAAGCTAGCTAAAACAGACAATTGGGAGGAAGGAGAATAAATGAAACTTTGTAAATTAAAAAAAATAAACTTACTTTAGGTGCAGAAAACACGAACTCGGACTTTATTTTTCTCCTAGGGCTTTTTTTTCTTTTTCTTATCACTATCATAGCCTGTTTTAGAACTAGGAACGAAGCATTTATTTGAAACATCTGAATTATGCAGTTTTAAGAACTTACAAAGGATTTAAATTGCTTAAAATAAAAAATTTTAAATGTACTCCAGCAAAATTCTATTGAAAACATCAGTATATCCGCGCCGAGGTAGGGAGTAATGACAAGTGGCGCCCTCAATATTTACCAAAAATTTAGATCTTAGTTTCGTAGCTTTCTCCCATTGGACCTTCAACTCCTATTAATATTACTCCGTGGTAGTTACGATGCGATAAGTCGGCGATTTGTGACGTCACCGAAATCTGTTTTCACATTGTATGTTATTATCGCATGCGACCAAAAGAGCAGCTATTCTTGGACCAGCATTTTCGCGAAACCACAGTCGTGACCCACAGTTTGGAAACCACTGCTCTAGAACATTATTTATGCACATATCTCTGCCTAGGGTATAAGTGCGCAGATGACTTTTTAGGAAGCATTTTATTTAAATACACCGATGGCTTTCCCTAACAGCACACATATCCACAGTACATCCTGAGGATGTCCCTTGGATGTACTTCCATCCACAGGATATCTTTTGGATAAGATATGCAGTTAGGGTTCACACCTGAGTAAATTCGAAGATGATTTTTTACACTACTCATTTGAGGAAACCAATTAGAATATACTTCACACACATATAGCTTTTCTCCGTTACGAATGTAAAGATCATTTTTCAGATGACTTGAGAGAATGTTTTAGAAAATTCTTCACCCTATGGCGTTTCTCCTGTACGAATTCGATTATGCTTCTTTAGATTAATTAATCGAGAAAATCCTTCAGAACACTTTTCATATACATATAGTTCTTCTCCTGTATGAATGCAAAAATGTGCCATTAAATTACTGTTTTGAGAAAGTCCTTTAGAACATTTTTCAAACACATAAGTTCGTTCTCCTGTATGAATGCGAACATGTGTCGTTAGACTGCTCTTAGCAGAAAATTCTTTAGAACGTTCTTCACACACATATGGCTTTTCTCCAGTCTGCATGCGGAGATAGTTTTTCAGATCGCTTATTTGAAAAAATCTTTTAGATTATTTTTCACGCACATACGGTTTTTCTCCAATATGCACGCGAAGATGTTTTCTTAAACTGCTCTTTTCCGAAAAACTTTTTAGAACATTCTTCACACACATATAGTTTTCCTCAAGTATGCACGCGAAGATGTTTTTTCAGATAGCTTATTTGAGAAAATCTTTTATAACATTCTTCACAAACATATGGTCTTTCTCCTGTATGAATGCGAAGATGTGTCGTTAAACTGCTCTTAGCAGAAAATTCTTTAGAACATTCTTCACACACATATGGTTTTTCTCCTGTATGAATGCGAACATGTATCGTTAGACTGCTCTTAGCAGAAAATTTTTTAGAACATTCTTCACACACGTATGGTTTTTCTTTAGTATGCACGCGGAGATGTCTTTTCAGAGCGCTTATATGAAAAAATCTTTTAGAACATTTTTCACACACATACGATTTTTCTCCAGTATGGATGCGAAGATGTTTTTTGAAACTGCTTTTTTCAGAAAATTTTTTAGAACATTCTTCGCACACATATGGTTTTTCTCCAGTATGCACGCGAAGATGTTTTTTCAGAACGCTTATTTGAGAAAATCTTTTAGAACATTCTTCACAAACATATGGCCTTTCTCCTGTATGAATGCGAACATGCGTCGTTAGATTGCTCTTAGCAGAAAATTCTTTAGAACATTCTTCACACACATATGGTTTTTCTCCAGTATGCGAAGATGTTTTTTCAGATCGCTTTTTTGAGAAAATCCCTTAAAACATTCTTCACACACATATGGTTTTTCTCCCGTATGAACGCGAAGATGTCTCATGAGATTATTCTTATTAGGAAATCCTTTAAAGCAGTCTTTACACACATACGGCTTTTCTTCCGCATTTATAGGTAGATGTATACTCATATTTTCAATGACTAAATTATTTATGAAACTTGTCACAAATAATTTGTTTCCTGTAAAAGAATGTGCAACTAAGTCTGTATGGTCCTATCAAGATAAACTAATAACAGAAGTAAACAAACGATTTACCGTAGGAAAGGGCATGTTTACAAACAATTTTTGCTTTTTCTTCACAAAATTGCAAATCAGAAATAAATTTCATTAAAATTAATCCCTTTGCCCATTTTCACTCTATACAAAGACGAGTTGGATGAGAACGCATTATGTACTTTAAAAACATACAATGATGAATTAAATAGCCATAACTGTAAGGGAAAGTCATGGCACACAGTCAGTTTAAGACTAAGACTTATTTAAGACTATCTATAGAGCAGTTCCTTGTGACGTCCAATAATTAAAGGGCACCCTGGCGGTAGGCAGAAAAGCTCGATTTTCCCGCGCCTACCATTGATTTACCGTCGGTAATCTCTGTACCGCGTGCTTTTATTTTCGCCATTACGACTTATTTTTATTTTTATTTTTGGATGATATTTGTAATTTTTGTTTTTATTTCTTTCCATTTTCAATTGTTAAATATGGTTTCAAGTTGTTGGCAGTCGGTTGCACTTACCGACATGTGAAATGGAAATGCTATTGGAATGTATCGCATTCCGAAATAAAGTAACAAGAAAATTGTGGATCGATGGTATAAAACGGGAAAATTGGAAGCCGAACACTTCTTCTAGAATTTGTGGATAACATTTTCAAACAGGTAAAAATTTATATTAATAATTATATGCTCTAATTTCACAACTATGCATTCATTTCCTTTTATCATAGCTTGTATAACTTCTTGTATAGTTTGTGTCTTGTGCAAGCCAACATTACTTAAACGTATTTACCTAAAAAATTAAATATAATCGAGCATTGATTAGATTTAATTATTGAAGCCTTCCGTAATCGTTAGTAGCACAATTAAAATCTCTGTAACTCTTCAAAAATATTTTGCTTATAATGGAATGTAAACGAAAATAAACAATTGTTTTTTCTTTTCTTTTTAAAAAATTTATTAATATTTTAGCATTAGAATACCGTACATAATATTTAACTCTGAAACTTTCATTCTCTATTACCAATGGGAATTTTAATTAATTTTTTTATCAATACAATTAGTAGATTGTGTTCTGCATTTGTCTTTTAAAACATTGAAAAATGTTTACTTTGTAATTGTTAATTTCATGTAGAATTGATAATGGTGATGCAGATATCCAAATCGGTCACTGTTAAATGCCATTGTTGATTATTATGAACTTTATTATATTTCGATGTTACTGTATGTAAACTACATATTTTTTAAAAACATTATTTTTTTGGTTAGAGTAAAATATATATTGATTCCTTCAAAGTAGCTCTTGTAAGCTATGTAAAAACACAATTTGCTGTTTTTGTTTAATTATTTTTACCATTGATATATTAAACATGCAAAATTTGTTTGAGTCATAATCTAATAAAATATAAAATGTTAATTATAAGTGTTTTTTTCCCCTTCTCACTGTTATTACCATATTAAGTGTACTCTTTTTAAATTTCTCTTTTTATCAAGTTTCTCTGATGGTCCTTTTATTCTACAATCACCAGTATATTTAATTTTTACTGTGCATATTTGTATTTGATATTTGTGTATGATAATTTGTTTTTATTAATGGGCATTAAAAATACAAGTATCTTATTGATTAGGTGTATAAAAACATTTAATTTTGGATTTTTAATTGTTATACTCGATATATTTAGTATAATTGATCAGTTGAAGGAAAATATATGTATGTATGTTTGTTTATTTTTTCTGGTGTGTGTGTGGTGGGGTGGATAAGGTATTATGTTAAAGCTATTTAATGTGTTTTTCTATTGCACAATGCTAGTTCAATCCAAAATATTAATTATAAAGCCAAAGCAGACCTAGGCCTAAGAGTACCTAGCTTTTTGTCTCTTTCAGTCTGTTTTCAAATAAGTCTCTTAGTTTTTTTTTCCTCGTATTTTTTTTTTATTCATATTTAATTTTACTCATTTTTCTTAAACAATTTACTTTGATATCAGTGTGTACTAGATCTCTTAACTCTTTAACGTTCAATGGTTTCATATTAAAAGAGAATAGCCAAAGAAAAAGGATAAAATTTCTCTTTTGATACTCAATTCAGATGATGAACTCTTAAAGAGGCATCACTCCCGCAGAATAACTCTGAAAGACTACTCACTGAAGCACCCCTCCCGCAGAGAACAGTGTAAATATTGTAGAGCAGCTTGTGAAACTATTGTAACTAAAGGCAAAAGCCTGGTGAGTGCTTAAATTGTGCAGTGTTTATTAAAAAGCCGCACGATTGAAGCACCTCTCCCTGGCAATGCTTTGGAAATGAATAGCGGACATCACATCTAAGAAAATATTGATTGCTATATACAGGTAGTAATAATTTTTTCTTTTCAACTTAAATAAAACTTATTATTTTTTTTAACTGTTATTGTATTTTACTTAATTTTATGTTCTTGTTTTAAATTACACTTCTGTTAATAAAATAACACATTTTTATGACAATACTTATTTAAACACTTTGCTATATATGTAATGTGATATATGATAACTATGATTAATACTATATCATATTATAATAAATATTGTATAATATGGTAAATATGATTGATATGATAATATAAGTAATGATGTGCTATAAAAGATTAAATTACATATACGCTAATGGTATGATAAAGTTTATATAAGTTCATAGTTCAGGAATATCGTTTAGAGGTATAGTATTGGTATAAATTTCAAAAAGCATAATGTTTGAGTGATTTTCAAATTTTAAGTCATCTTTGACTTTTTTTTTACGACTTTGATAATTAGATTTGGCTTCACGGATGACATCACTGATATAGATTATTTTTTTGGGAATTCTAATCTACAATGCATTATCTTCATCACCAATTTACACTGAATATCAGGTAACCCAGAATGAAGAGAAAACTGCTGTATGAAATGTGTCATAGAAGCTATAGCAGCTTTAACCCTAACATTCACTACTTAATTTATTTTAAAAAATTACTAAACTAATTGTAAAAATGACTTTAACAGTTTAACACATAGCTGATCATAAATTTAAAAAAAATAAAAAATTAGCATAGTTCCTTTTCGATAAATTTTTGTTTGAAACATCTCTATAAGTTAACCTTATTAAATTCAAATAATATTTAATTTAATAAATAAAACACTTTGTAAGTAAACATTATCGACTACAGAAACTCGTAAAAGTTGTTTCAAGTGAAAAAAAGTTGTTTCAAGTCCAGCTCTTCATTAAATCAAAAAAGACTAGACATGAGTGCATAATCAAACCAGCAATTTGCACTCGCTCACACTAAGAAACTTCAAGTGACTTATGCATTTGAGCTTCCTTTTGAAGCATTATTTGTTAAATTTTGGAATAGTGTTGCTATCTATCGAACAGAAGTTTAAAACCTGATTAAAATAATGGGGAAAAGTTTAAAAAAATGTTAAATTATGTCAAATGTTTGGTTTCGCTGCGAAACCAATGATTGTTAAAGGGTTAAATAATTAAAGAGTTAAATCAGGTAATTTTGGAGTGAGACATTCCTAAACTACCTGATCTAACTCTTTATATTTTATTGTATTATTAGATTCCCAACGAAGTTGTTTTTTTAGCCTCGTATGCTCTTTTTCCACCCTCGCTCAAAAATAGTTTAATAATTCTCTAGAACTCCTTTTTAATTCTTTTGCTTTAAAGGAAATTTAAAGGAGTTTTAACTAATTCTACAGGAATGTCAGCTAACTCTTTGCCTTCTGAAACATGGTAGTCAGAGAGGAAATAACTATTGATAAAAGTTTGAGAATATCTGTATATTAAAAACTAGCCGCTTTCAGCGACCAGCTGGTTCACGATCCTTGTAAAATCCGACTTTACGAAACTCTGGCTTGCACGGTGGCGTTTCCACTCCCCCTCTCTTCTATTTTAAAATGTTTAAAAAATAAAGTTGCTTTTAAATTTGAATTTTCTTGAGTTTACATTTCTTATATATATATATATATATATATATGCAGGGGTGCAGAAAATGTTCAAACCTCGGAAATTTCCCCCAAACACAGTATAAATTTCCCTCAATAATGCAAAAATCTACTTTGCTATACAAAGTCATTTGTTCTATGTAATAAATCTTTAAGAGAATAAGTATACAGTGTAACATAAAACTATCGCTGTTAGTGTATAAGCACTTCAAAGTAGCAAATTGTTATTTTCGATTTACATTTTTATTTTCTCTTAAAAAATATTCAAAATTTCCCCCGAACCTTGTTCGGGCGTACGGACATATTCTGCACCCCTGTATGTTTAATGAATTCTAAGGTCTAGTGTTTCATCATTGCTCTCGGGAAATTTTTACTCATATAAAATATCAATATTTTAAGGTTATCCTTTCTAAATTATTTTTTCTATAATATATTATGGAAATGAAATATCAGAAATTATAATAATTAGATTACAAAAAAAAAAACTTTTTTAATTTTAAATATCTATTTCTATCTTTTCTAAACAAAATTTTCAAGTGATAAAAGTTAGTTTTTAAATAAACTCTTATATTTTGTTAATTTTAAAAGATTTTTTTTTTTTTTTTTTTTCGCCTTAGACGGCGCCACAGTATAAAATTCTGAAATACAATCCTGTGTAAGGAAATTTTTGGCGAAAATGCACATGACCAATATTAACCAATAAGAATTCGCGAACTGGTTTATTTTAATACACTGCCTTGTAAAGTATGAATCAATGAATTAATCGATGATTGAGCTTTAATTAGGTGTCTGCCATACACATATGAATTATTAATGTCGTCTGCTCAATCTTTATCCTTGATATTCATATTGCACTGCATAAAGAGAAAGGAATATTTCTGTTCCGATTTGGTTCAAAATTTTCTCGAGCATGCCCAGATCGTACGATTTTGGTCTTACAGAAAGTGCTTTGTGTTTTAATATTATAGATGCGTGATATGTCATTTGTTCAATAAAATATTGCTACTGGTTATGAAATTTCGTACAATATGCAAACATTGACATCTTAATAATATTTTACACTAGCCGCCTTCGACGACCAGCTGGTTAGCGATCCTTGCAAAATCTGACTTCATGAAACTCACTCTCGGTGACGCCTTTTTCCCGTTTCAGGTCCTACAATAGCTTATTGACATACAGTGCAAATAGCTTTATTGAAAACTATAACTATGGTAAATTCTCGCTCGATAGCGTTTCAATATCTGAAACCGCCTGTGCGCTCACCGTGTTAAGATCTTTAGAAATTCTGACTTTGGTAAAGTCCCGCTCAGTGAAGCCTGCGGCACCTTATCCCCGTTTTAGAACTTTATGGTTAGTTGATAGTGGTTGGTTTACAGAAATAATAATAATAATAATAAATCTGTAAACAACATCATGATACCGCCTTCAGCGACCAGCTGGTTCACGATCCTTGAAAAATCTGACTTTATGAAACTCCCGATCACTAGCGCCTTTTTCCCATTTCAGGTCTTACAACAATTTGACCTTTATTATAGTTTCCCTGGGCGACTTTTTAATTTTAATAAAATAAAAGAGATCTCGCCAACATGGCAGCAAAAATTTAAAAGTCGCCTTTGGGGGTCCTTTATTAAAACTGTTTTACCTGGGGAAATATGAAAACTAAGTTAACTACATTAATAGTTTCATCTTTGACTTTTTACTAATCATATCCCTGGTTGAAAGATAGTTTCCTTATGACTCGCAAAGCTCAATTGCGATGACGATATTACAGTAGTACAAAGACAGACACCAAAGTAAAAGGGAACGTTTCAGAAAATTTTGGAGTGGAGGGCTGATTTTTTTTTTTTTTTTTTTTTTTTTTTAAATACCAACTATGTGAAAAATGCCAGAGCCGGGAATCGAACCCGGGCCTCCCGCTTTACTTGCGGATGCTCAAACCATTGAGCTACCCTGGTTGATTACCAGCCAGGCATTTCTCACATAACATTCGTTGGCAAAGCGGAAGGCCCAGGTTCGATTCCCGGCTCTGGCATTTTTCATATAGTTGGTATTAAAAAAAAAAAAAAAAAAAAAAAAAAAAAATCAGCCCTCCACTCCAAATTTTTTCTGAAACGAACCATCATGGTTGATGAATAAATTTCTAAATGAAAGTAAAAGGGAACTTTTTGTTTTCTCCACCACTATTTGAATAAAACTGCACTCATAATTAGATGGTTTGGCTATAAATAAATTGTATCCAAATAGCGGTGAAAAAAAAAAAAAAAACTTTTGCGCCAGATTCTCGATTTATGTTAACTTTAATTATAAATTTAAATAAAACCAATGTATAAATATAAATATTTACATAACATTGAAAATGTCAAAGTAAAAAATATTAAAATCAAACTGCAGTATTTTGGTACCATGAAGCATACTGCACTAAATACGTTGGCATTTTCAATGTTGTGTAAATATTTATAATACTGTTTAATGCCAAGTCTGGTTATATATTCTAACAGTGCAATGTGCTAAAGATCTGCTGCTCATATTTAATAAATAAACTTTGTCAGCAAATACCATAAATTTAAAAAAAAAAAAAAAAAAAAAAAAAACATTCGTCTCAGGCTCTTAGGTCTAAGTAATAGCACAACCCTTTATCAGGTAAAAAACAGAAAGAGTGCACGAGTGTATGAAAGTGCCACTTGTGTCTACTGTTTTGCCTAATGAAGTGTTTTACTATCTTTTTTATCCAAAACAATTGACTTTTTTTTTCACAATTTATGTTTTATTACGAAGTTTTTCATGTACAGAAATCTTCAAACATTTCAAAAGACAATTTTATACTTTACTAAAGCTGTACCAAGAATTTCATTTTTAACCCTTATGGAAGACAGGTGTTTATCAATAAACTCAAAAACTATGAAAAATACAGAGTCAGTATAACAGAGAGATCAGTTTTTCATGTACCAAAACTCACACATTAAAGGCAATTTTTAAAAGTTTATATTATACTTGAGCTAATATGTTATCAATGAATACTACAGTCAGCAGCAAAAGTATCCGAGTACTAGCTAATAATTCCGATATAAAAAAAAGTGTAATAAAACTATTTTGTTAAATAAGTTCTTGTCGAATCATGCATGAATGCGAGCTAGGACTCTTTAAAAAGAGAGCCACGGAAGGAACACCATCCAGGCCTAGGGCCCTTGCATAGTAAATTTACCATAAAAAACAACCTCCATTACGTGTAATGTTGTAAGGGGGGGGGGGAGGGAAATCTTTTAAAAAAGATTTTCTTAAATGAAATCTTCTGTGCAAGAACGAGTAATTCAGTGAATAAATTGTGAAATTTAAATTGATATGAACAATCAGTGCAATTATACAAGGGTTCTAAGGCTATATTTATGCAAGTTCCAGAGAAAACCATGTAAAACTCCAAACAGCTAAGATGAATGTGACTTGGGATCGAACCCAACATCTTCTTTCTTTTGGTGATATCACACGCAAGATTTCGCTTAGCATTTTTACTAAACACAACACAGTCAACTTTTCTGAAAGACAATGGAAAAAGTTTATTACCCGCTGACCTCGAATCTTCTAAAAAGACCACTAATGCATATTTCATGAACGGCAATTTTTAAAAAAACTAATGGCTGCTTTCTTTTTCAGTTAAAAATATTAGGTAATTTGACTTTTTTTTTTTTCTGACAACACCATTTAATAGTCTAAATAAATGTCGATGAAATAACACATTACAGGTGTAATTCATGGTAAATAGGGGTTATATAGAATGCGTGTATGGGGTGGGGAATACATCTATGAGAATTTTTTCAGGCATGAAAAAAGTGGCCATTAAAATTAATATATATTTAAATGCTTTATTTTGTGTTTTCTGTGGTTGCCTTGTGAAAAGAAGCTACTGCTAATTTTGTCCTTTAAATAATGTATATATATATTTAATACAGAGTAAATAACAAAAAGAAATAATTATTTCTTTTATCTACGCACTAATGACGGTTAATAACTATTTATAATAGATTGTTTTCAGTTTTAATAAAATTATTACAAAAAATCCATATTGCTTAACAGATACATTATTTTGTTTCCCCTCATATCACAGATAAATTTCAAAACATTATTGGCTAATTTAATCTTAAATTCAAATGTGTCCATTAAAATCAGTAAATAATTCCAAAATTATAAAAATTTCTTGTTAAATTTAAACATTTTAAGGTAAATAATTGGTAAAATTCACAATAAAAATGGAAAACATATTAATAAACGAATAATACAACAATAGAAAGAATCAGATAAAGTATTATTGGGTATGATAAAACCTCGTAACACGATTGATGCAAAATATAATGCTATAGAGCAAATACTGTATTCGGAAAATATTCATGTTTTAGTTATAAAGCAATACAATTCATAAGTATTATGAATAAATTATATCATGCAGTGAATTATAATCTGGAAATTTTACTAGCTTTATTAATCATATGATTTTTTCCGTACAAATTGCGATCGACGGAACACTGATTGTTTTGGTCGAAGGGTCGATCACTTTCTGTTAAGAAATATGGATCTGTATGATATCCTATCTGTTTATATGGCTTTAACAAGCTTAATTTTTAAATGTGTGTCTATATTTTCTATCACAACCTGAAATATCTGCATAAACAGAACTAAATAAAAGCGATTTTAAATATATATCAGTAAACACAGCCATAGGAAATCAATGGCAGCAACCAGTGTTTCTGTCAACTTTCTGCCTAACGCTCCCGAGAGTTGAGATGTTTGTTTACCAACATGGAACTGCTCTATAGGAGTTGAAGGTCCAATGGGAGAGATCTACGAAACTGTGATGTAAATTTTTGGTAAATATTGAGGGCGCCACATGTCATTACTCTCTATCTCGGCGCGGATATAATGTTGTTTTCAATAGAATTTTGCCGTAGTAAATTTAAAATTTTTAATTTTAAGCAATTTAATTTTTTTGTAAGTGCTTAAAACTGCATAATTCAGACGTTTCAAATAAATGCTTCGTTCCTAGTTGTAAAATAGGCTATGATAGTGATAAGAAAAAAAAAAAAAAACTTATTTACTATATTTTTTTATACGTCAAATATACTAATGATGAAAAATTATAAGACTGCCATAAGATATCCATAAAAGTCTACATTTTTTCAAACGACACAATACAAACGATCCGCATTCTCCTTTCTCCCAATTGTCTGTTTTAGCTAGCTCACAGATTATTATACAGATAGGACACTCCCGTATATTCTTCGGTAACCGGAATTTGACTGCAACGACCCTATTGTCAACGGCTGTAAGTTTCTAAAGCTCTCCAGCTTACGCAATCTCTCGTCTTATTTTTATTGTATCTATGTTCATATCGTAATATTAGTGCAACGTTAAACCCAACATCCAACCAACTAACCATTTTTATGTTTACGTTTGCACTTTGTTATTGTTTACGAATTTGATTATCGAAAACAATTTATTTTAAGAAGCAAGTACTAAATATTAAGGGAATAAATTTCGAAAATATACATAAACCAGAAATATTTTTTTTCATTTTAAAGCATTTTGTATTATTTACACCAAGCAATGTTAAATATTTAAGATTTCATACAATACTGGTAATTCAGCATTACAGTTTGTTATATTAATTTGTACTCTTAAACGCGAATGTGTTTGGAAAAATTTATTTTCAAACATAATAAAAATTAGTTTTATTTCTTAGAAAATAGCTGTGAATGTTATGATTTTGTAAATTTAATAGTAGAAAAAGTGAAGGAAAGAAAACTGCACATACGTTTTCGTTGGCAACTTTATTATTGTTTACAAACTTGATTGTCAAAAGCAATTTATTTTAAGAATCAAGTGCTAAATATTAAGAAAATAAACTTTGAAAATATACATAAAATAAAAACATTTTTTTTTTTTTTTTTTTTTTTTTTTTTTTTTTTTTTTTTAAGGCATTTTGTATTATTTAAACCAAGCAACGTTAAATATTTAATGATTTCATACTGCTATTTCAGAATTACAGTTTGTAATTTTAATTTGTACTTGAATATGAGAATATGTTTCACAAAGCATATTTTTAAACATTATAAAAAATAATTTTTATTTCTTAGAAGAATAGCTGTGAATGTTTTGAGGATAATTTTGTGAATTCAAAAACAATAAAAAGTGAAGAAAAAGAAAACTTCCCATACTAACCTGCTACTAACTACTCGCGAAATAGAAAAGCAATTTTCGATCAAAGATGCTATTCATGTAGACTTAACACATTTAGTTCCCCTCTGTTGACACTAGTGGTGCTACTATATTTCCGGTTCGCGTTTTAGCTTCACTGTCCTATCTGTATGATAATCTGTGAGCTAGCTTCGGTTCATAAAGATCGTCATTTTTTAAAAGCTCTCTTTCAAAGTAAAATTAGCATAAAATCGCTCTTAAAAAAACATGTTGCTTAGAATACTCTATTTAATGAAATTTACTTTCAATCTAAACTTTTTCAGCTTGATACTATTTAAAAAAAAATAATTAAAACGAGACATTTCCCCATTGAATAACATTCAGAAGCTGGAGAGAAAGAAGTATTGTACGCTGGCGCCCTCTGTAAACATTAGAAAACAACATCACAAAATTTCAACGTCACAAAATTTCAACGTCACATTCTTCTCCTGTTTTTATACACCGTGGTGCTTACACAGTGTTGCCCGGTGATGCCAGATGATCGAAAATTATTCCCCCAAACTGGTCTTCCCATAGACCTTATATATATAGACTACGCCACCAATTCGCGAGTGAAATGAAATCGACGCCCTCTAGTGTATAAAAGCTGAAACTCGCATAGTACTGTAAACAAGACATGTCGGGTTCGTGTAAGCTTCGTTGTGTGTGAATGCTATTGCATTAGTGGAGCCTAAAAGCCCTAAAATTATTTTTTAAAAAAAGAGAGATAATATATATTGCTGTGTGCCCCAGTGTAATAACAGAAGTTCTAAAGCTCCCAATGTCAGGTTTTTTAAATTTTCCCAATCCCAAAAGACTAATCAAAAATTCATCACCAAATGGCTGCAGTCTCATGGTTAACCGGAGGAAAAAATGGATTAGACTTTTGAAAATCGGAAAAGAAGTTATACCAAGGATGCCTATGTTCCAAGCATTTAAATTACTTTCCCACGTAAGTAGAGCTTTTGTTTGTATCTCAGCTTATTGTGAAAACAGAGGTATTTGATATAAAGTAATTGAAATGCAAAATTGATGAATATGATAAGTGTCAGTAACAAAATTTAGTATATTCAGCAGTATTTACGAACGCCATATTTAATTCTACTGTATTTCTTAAAAATTAATTTCAAAGCTGACCGTTTGTTTCTATGCTTCAACCAGATTTATTTATATATAGCTGATTGTACTTTTTGTTAAAGAGTCTATTACTGTATCAGCATGTATATTTCTTTCATTTTAATCCTTATACAGCTGTTATATTTTTTCTATAATAAATGCTTATTGCCATAATATATTTATGCTATAATGTTGTTCTGCTTTTCTGACAAATCCTTAAAAAATTATAATTACTGGCATTAACTTATATTGAAAATATATAATTATAAATTTTAATTATAACGTTTAACTAGTATTTAATTGCAGTTATTTAAACTTAATACATGCTTAAAACTATACGGGCTAATTCAATGTTATATTTAGATTGTAATAGCATTACATATATTTCTGTTCAGAATATTAACATAGGCTTATTATTAACAATAATATTCAACTTTCTAATGAATTCAACAAGCATAACATAGTAGTTATTTAAAATGAATTTAATATGAAAATAGTTGAAATGCAGTTTTGAGGAAAAGGACTTTACTGTGCATGTATTGTTGAAAGAATCTAAAGCAATCTTTTGAGCTGGCTGTTTATCTGTTTTCAGCAGAAAAATGTATGACCACAATTGAAATCATCAGCTCTACCAAGTCTCTGTCTACCTAAAAGTTCAACTTATTCATCTGAAAACAAATCGAATCTGGAAAAAGATTGGCTGTTTAATGTTTTTCATTATTGGTTATATTTCTTTTGCTTATTTTGTTTGTTGTGTTTGTGTGTCACAGAAGCATTTTTAAAAATTATATATTCACCCACAATTGCAAACATAATATCAAATATTTGTTTATGACTTCTTTCTACTAACAAATTTCTTTGTACTATGTGTTTAATAAAATTCATTCTATTCCGAGACATAGTGATAGTGTTGTTAGAAATGTAAAATGCATTAAATGAATTAGATACCTGTCACTCTCCTCTATGGCGTAAAACGCTTTTTTCTGTTCCACATCTAATATTTATTCAATAAATTTCTACTTTAAGTCATACTTATCCATTATCTGGTTTATAAAATTAGCTGCTCTCTTAGATCAGATGGTAAGGTCAGGGATGACATTCCTCAGACTTTAGTAGGAATTTTAAACTTAATTTTTTAAAATTTATTTTAATATATTTTTTTAATTCCTAAATATTCTTATTTTATTGATCCAATGAAGAATATATATAATTGCCTTAAATCTTTAACTTTTATCTGGCAGCTAATTTTAGTAGACTTTAATTTCAGCTGCATTTTGTAATTATTAACCTTCCTGGTTTACTGCTGGGTTACCCCTACCCCCAAGCCACAGCCCTGAACGTGAGGCTGTCCAAAGAAATTTAAGTTTTCAGTACATGTATTTGGAAAAGTTGATTTGAGTCATTTACTGCAATTTTATCTTAAGCTGTGATTTTATTCTAAAGAACCTGATTGTATGTACAAAAAGTGACAATCTCGAAACTATATCATTCTGTATTTTATCCCATTAAATTGTTTTCGGATAATGCTTTTGTTTTATGCTGTTTTTTAACACCATCCAAAAAATTGAAAAGGGTTTATAGCTTTAAAAGTTATTCTGCCTGTCCACACTTTAACTCTTGTAAATATTAATGAAATTCCTTAAAACTTACATCTTAATACCTTTAATTTGCATAAATATTAGTGAAATTGATATTTATTACTATGCACAAAAAGTGCTTTGTCTAATATAATTAACATTAAGATTTTCAGAGCCACATAAAATTAAATACATTGAATCATATTTAAATAACTTTCTACTACAAAATAATGAAATCTATATTTATTGTTAATACGTTAAACATATATATATATATATGTATATCTGTACGGAATATGGTATGTTAAACCAGATTTACAAGGTTGCACTAAAATATTCAGGCATATAAGGGACGCAATTGGAAATTAAATTTATAGACGCGTTAAGCAGTATTAACACTTTCCAATAATGCTTAGGAGTAATTATGAATTAATATAGTATATATTTGTCTTTTGTCCATCCATTTGTCTATTTGTTGTGTGCTTACGACAAAGAGCAATGAAGATTAAACGAGGCGATGAATATATAGTTATTAAGTGTATCTATACAGTGCCAATAGGCTTTTAAAACATAATTTTTAATACGTCAAAAAAAAAAAAAAATAATAATAATAATAATAATAATGTGTCAATATGTTACATGTACTTTAATACCATGCATATAAACATCTTCACTCAATTTACCGTGTAAAAATGCAGTCTTGATATCAATATGTCTAAGACTTAAATTCTTATAAAGACTCATTGCCAAAAAACTTCTCAAAGTTGTGTGAGACGCCACTGGGGCGAAAGTCTCATCGTAGTCTATTCCATATTTCTGTGAAAAGCCCTTCGCAACCAGCCTAGCTTTGTATTTTTCAACACGGCCCTGACTGTTATATTTTGCTTTGAATGCCCATTTGCACCCTACTATTTTCATCCCTGATGAAACCTCAACTAAATCCCAGGTGTCATTCTGCTTGAGTGAATTTCATTCATCTAATGTAGCATTGATCCAATTTTCCTTTTCTACAGGGTTTTCCATACTTGTTATATCATCCCAGCATTTTGGTTCACTTATTCTTTCATTGTGTAATGTTAATGCGAATCTATCTGGTGGTACCCCTTTATTAGATCTTTGTGATCTACGTGGAATATTTTGTGAATTATCTGACACAACACTATCATTAGTTTCATCTATCTCTGAGTCTATTATTTCCAAATTTGGTGATGGATTTTTATTATCACTTTTCTCATCATTGTTTTGTGATGTTTCATATTTAAGTATCGCTTGTTTTTCATTTTCTACAAATTTTACGGTTCGACTAATAATTATGTTTTTGCCGTTTGTGCAGATCCTATATCCTTTACTTCTATTATCGTACCCTACGAATATACCTTCCTGTGCCGTATTATCTAATTTTCCCCTGTGTACCTTTTGTACGTATGCATAGGCACAACCAAATGGTTTTAACATCGATAGGTCAGGTTTTCGACCTGTCCATAATTCATAAGGTGTCAATTCACACGAAGATGTTGGGAGTCTATTTTGCAAGTAAACTGCGGTATTTATTGCCTCCCCCCAGAAAGAATTTGGTAAATTGCCATCCTTTAATAAACAACGTGCCATTTCAACTAAAGTACGATTTTTACGTTCAGCAGTTCCATTTTGAGAAGCTGAATAGGGAACAGTGAATTGGTGGTCTATACCTAATTTTGTTAAGTAATCATTTAATTCTCTCCCGGTATACTTCCCTCCGTTGTCGGAGCGGATTGCATGCAAAGTTCGTCCGAACTTGTTTGATGTCATTGCGATGTATTCCCTCAATTTTGTGAAAACTTCATCCTTTTTTTTTCAGTAGGTATATAACTGTAAATCTACTGAAATCGTCAATAAAAGTTAAAAAATAGTATTTTCCTCCGACCGTGGGGGTTGTCATTGGTCCACACAAGTCAGTGTGTACCAACTCTAGTGCTTTAGTTGCTCTAAACTGAGCCTTTTTGGGATAAGGATTGTCCGTTAATTTAGTTAATATGCAAGTTTCACATGCATTATCATGTTTGCATTTATCTAGTTTTATCCCAACTGCCATGTTGTTGTTTACCAATTGTTTTATATGACTAATGTTTCTATAGCCTAATTTAATGTGCCATTTATCAATGCAATTTTTATTTTCGCATGTTTTTACCATGTTTATAGTGTGTGTTGTATCATAGTTAACTTTGCATTCGTATAAATTGTTGTTAATGTAACCTTCAATGCATGTTTCTCCTTCATGCATTATTTTGCATGATTTGTTTTCAAATATTGCTACACAACCATTTTCAGTAGCCTCTTTTACAGATATGAGGTTTCTCTCTATCTCTGGTACATATAAAACATTTTTCAATATTATAGTATTATGTGTGTTATTGGAATTTATGGTGTTTAATTTCACAGACCCATGACCCAGGGATTCTATCTCCTGTCCATTCGCGATTGTTACGCGTGAATTATTATGATTAAATTCATGAAATTTACTCCTATCATTGCATACATGCGTTGAACAACCTGAGTCTACATACCAATTTCTCACCGATAAATAGAGTGAATATTTTATCGTTAGGTTTTTTATTTTCACTCTCAGTAATAAGAGCCCTATCCGCGTTATGTCTGTCTTGAGAGTACATACCAGATTTGAAAGTTGATCTGGCGTTGCTGGCTTTTGTTTGTTTCGGAGTCTTTTCTTGATTTTTATTTTTAAGATGCCAGCATTCTTCAATTGTATGCGATTTTTTTTTTTACAATAACGGCAGAACTTGGAATTTTCTGGTTTCGGTTTAAATTTAACCTTTAACACTGAATTATTTTCAGATTTGTTTTCTTTTCTTTTAGAAAATTCATCAATCAATTTCGAGCGTATAAACTCTGGTACTAGATCTTTTTCATCTCGCGATTCTAAAGCAGTGATGAGAACATCGTAACTTGGAGGTAAGGAACAGAGCATTAGGGCTGAAAGGTGCCTGTCGTTAATTTCTTCTCCGATTGATACTAACTTATCTCGTAATTGATAAATGTACAGTCGGTAACAGAAGTGTCCGAACACTAGCAAAAATTCCTATGTAAAAAAGTACGCTTTATACGGTTTTGTTAAATAAATCCTTATCGAATCATGTTCTTACACTGACTAAGAACAGGATTCGACAAGGATTTATTTAACAAAACCGTATGAAGTGTACTTTTTTTACATAGGAATTTTTGCTAGTGTTCGGACACTTCTGTTACCGACTGTACGTTAAGTGGTCGATCATATCGCCACCCTCAGTTAATTTCGTAGAGTAAAGCTTTCTAAGCAAAAATAGTTTACTGCTGAGGGTTGAACGCTCATGTACAGCTTTTAATGCGTTCCAGCATTCTTTAGCGGTCTCGAGATTTTTGACGTGAATTATTTGATTATCCTCTATTAAGAGGTTTATGATAGCGCGTGCTTTCCTATTTTTGTTATTCCATGTGTCCGTAATGGGATTCATTTGAATTTCTACACATCGTAATTTTGTGCGTTAAGTTTTTCAATTATAGTGTCCTTGAGGATACTCATTTTAATATTTCAATTTTGTTTTCTTTCTAGTTTATAATAAATGAAATTTTATATTTAATCATTCATATGTTTATTTTAAACATTCTTGTATATATTTTCACTTCTTTCGTTTTTAATGTTTATACAGATTTCTATACTTTCGTTTTCAAGAAACAAAAAAAAAAAAAAAAAAAAAAAAAAAAATATTTATTTATTTTCGCTTACATTTTTTATCATTATTATTATTTTAAATGTAGCAAAATAATATTATTTTAAATGTAGCAAATGTTTCTTCACTTATGCAAAGAAAAAACTTTTGTCAAGAATAAATTTAAAAACTCAATTCAGCGCGTCAGTGGTCATAATCTATTATAATTGACAAAAGTATTATTATTTAAAATATTTAATTTACTTCTTCTTATATATTTTATAAAAATAGTTCAAGGTTTATAAGGTAAGTAAAATGCACTCACCTTGTTTGTGAGTATCCTCTATTATTATATTTCAGCTTTCAGTACCAAGATGTGGTATTTCGTAAATGAAAATAAATCAGTTGGAGTTTCAGGAACTATCATTTGAGTTGACTGATGCTGTTTAAAATATATAATTTGAAATTAATTAAATAATGGTTTTAATTGAATTAAACCAGCCTTCTTTAGCATGGTTTATGAATAGGAAAAAATATATAGTGGGAATAAAAAGAACCCACATGTGTTCCTTTTAATCACATTTTTATTATAAAACTAAACATCGAAGAAGAGAAAAAAAAAACGAACATACTTCATTACATGTACATAGAAACACAGACGGCCAATCAGAACAAATGCGTCACACCGACGCTCCAGTGTAGATGTATATATGCATGAAGAAATAAAAGAGTCAAATGAAATGTTTTTAGAATAATATGAAAAAGAAAGTTTTTGTAATTATTGAAAGAATGTCATTTTGAGTTTATTTCTCACCAACATAAGTTTGTGATAAAAACTAGCGATCAGACTAAATAAAAATATAAAAAGTAAGGCTATGTACTTCAGTCAATTTGGTGCTAACTGTATATACAGTCGGCTGCAAAATTATTCGAGCACTAGCAATAATCCTTGCCAAAAAAAAGTACACTTAATACGGCTTTGTTAAATAAATCCTTGTCGAGTCATGTTCTTAATAAGTCTAAGAACATGATTCGACAAGGATTTACTGAGCAAAACAGTCTTAAGTGTGCTTTTTAAATATAGGAATTATTGGCTAGTGCTCGAATAATTTTGCAGCCGACTGTACCTCAGTAAATACAGAAAAAAAATCTAGGTAAAGGATTGTTTTTTGGGAGAAAAAAAATGCATAAAAGCAAGATTAGCTTTTCTGTCATTAACTACATAAATATTTTACATTTTTGTTGTTGTTGTTTGTTTTGTTTTTTAAATAGTGACAGGATACCCACTAAAGTGGAATTTTCCATATTTCTTTATTTTAAACATTGTTATAAATTCATGCACTCTTTTTGGGCCAAACAATTGAAATTTTTGATCAGAAAACATGTTATTTATAAAAATGAAAAACACTTAACTTTTCACAAAAATCAGACATTTTAGCGATTTAAAAAAAAAAAAAAAAAAAAAAAAAAAAATTGATAAGAAAATTCATATTTTGCTGATCAGCTGTAAAAAATTTTATTTCTACAATGAAACACACACACACACACACACACACACACACACACACACACAAAAAAAAAAAAAAAAAAAAAAAAAAAAAAAAAAAACTGGAATTAGGTAAGTTATTTTTTTAATGACCAGTTAAAAAGAAAGTTTCATCAACTTGTAGTACAATAGTATTTCAGTGATCAGCAGCGAAAACAATTGACATATTTAAGTAATTAAATATAACTATACTGAGTTATACGAGTGAGCTGAAAATTTGGACTTCATTAGCAATTTACATTATTCTAGAATTTAAGTATTCTTCTGTTCTTGCAGAAGAATACTTAAATGCAGAAGAATACTTAACTGCAGAAGAATACTTCTGTTCTTGTTCTTCTTCTTTTTTTTTTTTTTTTTTTTTTAGAAATCTCACTTTATGTTTGAGTAAGGGTGAAAAATCCTCTCTCTCTTCTTATCTTGGATGACAGAGATACCCTAAGTGGTATGAAAATATACCTCAATATAATAAAAGAAAAATTATTATTGCTGGTGTCAAAGTTTTTCTCAATTTTAATTCGCGCGGTGTTCAACACGTAATGAAAGGTGTTAACCCTTTGCGGCGCAAGACAATTTGAAAAATTTAAATTATACTGCCACCGGAATTCATGTACTAAATTAAACTAAAAGAAATTTTAAATTTTAAGGTTTAAAAAACAGGCCTTTTCTGATATGTTATAAACGTGAATTTTTGCTAAAATATTTCCGGGATGAATTTTTGCAGCTGGATCTTAAATTTTGCGTCCTCGTGGCGAGGACACCGCGCGTTAAGGGGTTAATGTGTGCTGAATACTCCAAAGTTATCTCTTTCAGTTAAAAATGCGTCATCTTAACAAAGTAATTAAAATGCCAGGCATCAGTGGCATGTAATTATTTTTCCTTAGTTGCCAAAATCATGTATTCTTACAAAATATTTAAATTTTTTATTAGGATCACAACAGGATAAAAATTAAGTTTTATTTCTTTATTATATTTAAATAATAAATACAAACACAAAATTTAAATCATGAATACATTTATATTTAAATATATATATATATAAACAAAAAATTTACATTTTAATTGCAAATTAAATTTTTTTCTAATACACGTATTTCAAATTCTAATTATGATTAAATTATTTTTAATTAATACATCATTCAAAAGATATTTTAAAGTTCATTTATATTATCGAAAGTGGAATTTGAGATTTCACCTTATTTACACATTTTGAGGTGTTCTGATTAGGTTTTCTTTTATATCTCGGCTACTAATTAAAATAATTTCATAAGTAATGCATATTTGAAAGCTTTGTTGATTTAGAATCGAACAGTAGATTACAGAAATATCTACTGCCAGATGGCACTGTAATATTTTGAAATTTCAATATTTTAAATTCTAATGGGTAAGGAAGGTGTTGTAAGTTCTAAAACGGGGATAAGGCGCTACCGAGCGGGACTTTGCTTAAGTCAGAAATTTGAAAAATCATAACCTGGTGAGTGAACAGACTGTTTCAGATATTGAAACTGGAGAGGGCGCTACCAAGCGGGAATTTACTGCGATAAAATGTTTCAATAAACCTATTTTCACTATATATCAATAAGCTGTTGTAAGACCTGAAACGGGAAAAAGGCGCCACCGAGCAGGAGTTTTGTAAAGTCGGATTTTTCAAGGATTGTGAACCATCTGGTCGCCGAAGGCGGTTAGTGAAATAATAATAGTGGACATATAAAAATCTCTGGGATGCTATAAACTGTCTCTAAAAAGCAGAAATCATTCCAAGAAACCCCACAAAATATACGCGCCATTTTATTAGCTGTCCTCAAATGAGGACGCTGGGCGTTAATCGGTTAATTATTTATAAAAGCACAGCTTTATGAATGGTGCATGAACTGTAAATATTTAGTTATTTAGTATAATTCATTGATAAATATTATACAGATATTCTAGTTCGCCTTTGACCACCTTGCGGTTCATATTTCAAAAAGAGAACATTTCCTTATTTATTTAGCTCTCATACCAGTTTATGTCATTTAACATTGGCTCATATGATATTTAAAAAATAATAACATATTTTACATTGTAGTGTTTAAAAAGTTTTTAAAACATCATAACCTTTTAATGTAACTACAGATAATCAGATCAGTTAAATACAGTTCGAGGCTGCTATCACTGCTTCTTTAATGAATTGTATCCACTAAATGTAAAAAGAAGGTAAAAGAATAAGTGTAAGTATTAAGATGGTAAAGAAAATATGAATTTTGTTAATGGGTAAAGTGTGAAAAAATTTTCTTGATTCAAATTATATTTGTTAAACCCCAATAAGAATTTTTCACAATATCCACCCCCCCCCCCCCCCTTAATTCCTTATTTAATTTTTCATTAGAAACTATGAGTAAAAATTTCTTTCTCTTAACACATTGCTTCAGTTATATGTGATTTTTTCTAATAAATTATCGTTTTTCAAAATTATTTCATGTGTTCAATACCATGGGTAAGATTTTACTTTATTTCAATACGTTACTGTAGGGTAATTCCATTTTAAATCAACAAATTTTCAAAAAAGTTGTTGCATGACAATTTTTGATTTTGATGACAATTTGCATGTGCTTTCCCCATACCTTTTTGACCACAAAAATATTTTTTTTTATTTAAAAAAAAATTACCCTTTGATATGAAGGCTATTTTTGTCGTTGCCAACAGCAAAAATTAGATATTTTGATGCTTTGCTTTATGAGCTATAACTTTTTTCCTATCAAAGCTATCAAACTCAACTATAGCTCATTGGAAAGCTAAAAAAAAGATCTTTTTCCATACGGTATCAATAAATTTGAGATTTAAAAACAAAGGTTATTTTTTCAAGGTCAAAGTTTGCGATGCAAAATTAATTTTTTGCCACTTTTGAAAATTAAAAAACCTATGAAGGGCTTGAAATAACAAGCCCTCTTTTTTTTTCTTATATACATATATAAGGTTGCTTATTGTATTAAAAAGTTTGGCTTGTTACTCTGCCCCCTTCACAAGATACGACCCCCCAAAGTTGCAAATTTTCTAAAAAATCCAATTTTCAATGCTAAAAAAATGCATGTGGGGGGCAAGGTAATTTTTTTTTTACTTGTGTGATTTTAAGTACTTCATACCATCTTTCAAACAAAAAAAAATTACTTTGTTATTCAAAGGCGTTTGGCAGCTATAAGGGTCTGAATTTTCAAATAATCACACTAAAACCATCCAATTTTTTCATGAACTTTTTTTTGGAAACATGTCATTTATTATTATTTTTTTTTTTATTTGATGGACTTAGATTGACCTCACAAATAAGAATATATCATATTCCTACTTTTCCTCTTTTATAGTAATCTATTTGCCAGTTAAAAGCAAGAATAGACAGATTTCAATTTGTCCAGCCTTGCTCCCACATGTATAGAACAGTTCCCTTTAGGCAAACAGTACCTACCTGTGGTAGGAACTGTGCCAATGACAAGGCTGCTTGAATATTATTGGATACAATGAGATTCTGTGAGAGGAATGAATGGGGAAAAGTCAAACCTTCAAAAAAGGCTCATTTTATGTGACTTGAAGGAACTTTACATACATTTTAAAGAAAATTATCCTGATTTGAAAGTAGGGTTATCTAAATTTACCGATCTTAGACCAAAATTTTGTGTGTTAGCTGGAGCATCTGGTACACATTCAGTGTGCGTTTGTTTGTACCATCAAAATGTAAAACTTATGCTATCAGCGATTAAAAGTGAACATAGCTACAAAGATCTGCTGCAGATTATGGTCTGTGATACTGAAAATGAGAATTGTATGTTTTCGGAATGTACTGCATGTCCAGGTGTGGATGCCATTTTATCACCGATTTCTCCAAGTAACAGCACCCAAATTGACTTGGAAAATGATGAATTTGAGGATTTGCAAGTTTCATATAAGCAGTGGATGTCCACAGACAGATGTGAACTGACATCATGTGTGCTACCTTTACAAGAATTCTTGGTTAAGTGTTGTGAAAAACTTGAGCATCTAAAGAGCCACCATTTCATTGCCAGTAAACAAGCAGTATTTCTAAAATCAAAGAAAGAAGATCTGGATAAGGGGGAATTTTTGATACTTGGAGATTTTTCAGAGAATTTCTCTTGTGTTGTTCAAGACGAGGTGCAGACCTATCACTGGTCAGGTGTGCAATGTACGCTTCATCCTTTTGTTGTCTACTGGGAAAAAGATGGAGAAATTCAAACTCAAAGTTTTTGCTTTGTAAGCGACTGCCTTGACCACAACACAACTACATTCTACGCCTTTCAAATGATCCTTGTTAAAACACTGAAGGCAGATCATGCTTTAATTTCAAAAGTATTCTATTTTTCAGATGGATCTGCCGCACAGTACAAAAACAGGAAAAACTTCATTAACATGAGCCATCATGAACAAGACTTTGGGATAAAAGCAGAGTGGCATTTTTTTGCTACATCCCACGGGAAAGGCCCTTGCGATGGGATTGGAGGAACAGTGAAGAGGCTAGTGCGAAAGGCTAGTTTGCAACGACCGGTCAGTAATCAAATCTTGAATCCATTAGATGTCTTTGAATACTGCACTGAACATATTAATAGTGTAACGTTTTTCTATGTTTCCTGTGATGATGTTAATGCAGTAGGAAAAGTTCTTGAGGAAAGATATAAAACAGCACTATCATTACCCCAAACTCGGTCTTTCCACAGCTACATTCCACTCAACAGAAATATCATTCATGCCAGACGTACATCATTTTCTTTAGATTTTACAACCTTTCATGTCATCAAAGACGAACCTATCAACCTTAGATTATCCACACCAACAACCCGACCAAAGTTGTCCGATTATGTTTGTTGCATATATGATGGTGACTGGTGGCTAGGAGAAGTGGTGGAAATAAAGGTATTTGATGTCGAAGAAGAATACAGGATCCACTTTTTTCATCCTAAAGGATCTGGAACATCGTTTAAAAAATCAAGTCATGATAACCAAACTTGGGTTCGGTTTCAAGATATTTTGAAAATCCTGACTGCGTCAGAACTATGGTCAGCACAGGGAAGAGGTCATAATATCACACCTGTGATGAGTGAACATTTGTCAAATCTTCTCTATGAGACAATAAACCACTGAACAAAAAAGTTTTGCATGTTTTGAGAGGTAAGTTAAATTCTATATACCAAGATGTTAGAAACCTTAAATTAGCTTATCAAAGTTTAAATGTGTTCTTTGACAACTCTTCTTAGTCTTTTTAGTTGTTTTCACCATTTAAAACTAACAATTAAGTAAAAAATAACTTTTCACTAACACCTAAGATTAAGAAGTATGAAAATAATTGCGTTGTTTCAGTATAATTATTTGAAAATTTAGACCCTTATAGCTGCCAAACGCTTTTGAATAACAAAGTAACTTTTTTTTTGTTTGAAAGATGGTAAGAAGTACTTAAAATCACACAAGTAAAAAAAAATCTACCTTGCCCCCCACATGCATTTTTTTAGCATTGAAAATTGGATTTTTTAGAAAATTTGCAACTTTGGGGGGTCGTATCTTGTGAAGGGGGCAGAGTAACAAGCCAAACTTTTTAATACAATAAGCAACCTTATATATGTATATAAGAAAAAAAAGAGGGCTTGTTATTCCAAGCCCTTCATAGGTTTTTTAATTTTCAAAAGTGGCAAAAAATTAATTTTGCATCACAAACTTTGACCTTGAAAAAATAACCTTTGTTTTTAAATCTCAAATTTATTGATATCATATGGAAAAAGATCTTTTTTTTAGCTTTCCAATGAGCTTTAGTTGAGCTTGATAGCTTTTATAGAAAAAAAGTTATAGTTCATAACGCAAAGCATCAAAATATCCAATTTTCGCTGTTGGCAACGACAAAAATAGCCTACATATCGAAGGGTAAATTTTTTTTAAATAAAAAAAATATATTTTTGTGGTCTAAAAGGTATGGGGAAAGCATGTGCAAATTGACATCAAAATCAAAAATGGTGTTGCACACCCCATTTGTTGATTTAAAATGGAATGACTCTGTAGCTACAAAGTCAAAGTCTTAAGTTGAGTGTCTCATACTACTGCATTTATGATTGTTATTAAATTACTTAACTTATTATAAAGATACTATGTTGAGTAATAACATTGGTAATAAATGTCTACATGGATTTTTTCTATGGAATAGAATATTATTTACATTTTTATAATTTAAGTAAAATGATTGACAGTGTGGATATTATGAATATACACACACATACACATAATAAAATACAATTGTTGTACAATAATGTATGAATACATGATAAAAATCACCAAAATCAAATAAATCTTGATTTAAAAAAAAAAAAAAAAATCCGATTTAAATCATAAAAATAATTTTTTTTGAAAAAAAAAAAAAAAAAAAAAAAAAAAAAATCAACAACCCTAGTATTATGTACACAAATTTTCAGCTGACTGGATGAGCTATTTAGATATTACCACATTTTTAATATGAACTTATAAGCTACAGTAATTAATAGTTATTCTTTGTGTTCCTGTATAAAAAATTATAAGGGCTTGATATTTACCAAAATCAATGAAGTTTGTGTTATGGTGACTTATAACATAGATACCAACTTTCAGCTCATTCAAACAAAGCGTTTAGATACTATCATGTTCTCACACATGAAAACACACATCGTAAAAAAAGTAAACATGAATTCAGGGCACCTTAAAACGTGTAGAAACACCAAAATCTCAAACTCTGATTTTTAAAATGATTGCAATACTTTCCTCACTATAGTGTTCGGAAAGAAAAATATGTTAATATAAAGAATTATGTTTTATCTATAGTATGGTACAGTACAGTATCAGAAATGCCAACGTTTAAAAAATTTAATTAAAAAAAAAAAAAATCCGTGTAGAAATTAAAAATTTATGTATGCCATATAAAGAATAATAATAATAATAATAATAATAAAACGATAAATTTTTAAACAGCAAATTAGTTGATTAAAATTGTGCCAAAATATTGAAAAAACTATATATTTAATACTTTTCTTTTAAAAAATATATACAGGACTTGCTGTTTAAAAAAAAAGAATAATTTTTCTTAGTCAAAGTGATTTTAATAAGTGGCTGATTTTCATAATCAGCAAACTTTCTTGAACTTAAAAGCCTATTCATCCCACAAAACTGTGAAGAAACTTTAAAATGTAATGATTAAAGAACAAGATTAAGTTTTTAGATAATTAATTAATTACCCATTCAATCAAAATTAATTAATACACACTATAAATAAAATTAATATATTTATATATGTTCACCTTCTTAAAAAAATGAATGGTGCTCTACTTACTCAGAACAATTAGGTGCATCAGCTACTATAAGTGGAGAATGCAGTGCCTCATCTAAATCAGATCTTTCTTCACTGCAGCATCAATTGGAATGGACAATGGACTTTATTGATTCTTGCAAGTCAACTTCTCAGACAAAGTAAATATGATGGCCATTTGCAAATTTAAAACTAAACCAGGGAGAGCAACCTTTAGTGGGTGGCTTAGAAAAAAAAAAAAAAAAAAAAACTACGCACAAAGGATGCTCACCAGGCTATTTACCTTTATTAGCATTACTTGCAGATCTATAAAGCAAACTAATATACATTAAATAACAGTTGGGTTATACAAAAATATAGTTTATCTTTTTCAAGTATGGTTATTCAAGGTTGTTCAAGAATTCATAAAATAAAATATCAATTTTACATGACTGTCAGAAAAACCGGAACTCCGATATTGAAAGATGATTTCATGTAAATTACCTGAACAGAATCATATCTGAAATGTCATTTTAATGTATTTTTATTATATATATATATTTCGATAAGTACAACAGTGTGATTACAAGTACCATATGAAAAATCATAAAGTTGCATTTCATAAACATAGCACATTAAAAAAAAAAAAAAAAATGCTAATCGCATAAAATCTCGTTTCAAATAAGTAACACGTGAAAAATAAAAAATATTTTAATCAATAAAATTTAATGATCATATTTGGGGGGAAGGTAAAAAATTCTCACTTTGTAACAATACGGGAAGATCTTACGTTGATTTTAAAGTTACTTGTATATATACATTTCACTTACTCATTGCAGTATAGTAACACAGCAGCACAATGCTTACAAAGTTGA
The DNA here is from genome assembly GCA_963930645.1 of Salticus scenicus. Lineage (NCBI taxonomy): Eukaryota > Metazoa > Arthropoda > Arachnida > Araneae > Salticidae > Salticus > Salticus scenicus. Next base: position 28,722,276 of record OZ005662.1, read on the forward strand.
CTTGCTCCAGCCTTGCATGAAGAGATGTTTTTTTTATTTCCCATTCTTCTTTCTCTTTGTAAAATAATCCTGAAATGCTGTGTGGATTTCCTTGATGAAGAAGTCTGCATGCAAGATCTGATGACTTCTATTTCTGCATCACAGATAGCATTAGCATTCTTTTTACCACACGTAATTAATCGCTTAGAAGCCAAGATTGATTCGGCTTTTTTCATACAATTATTTGCTGCTTTGAAAATCAAAAATAGTCTAAATCTTTAATTTCTCGTTCATATTTGCTAATAAGTAATAAAATTAATAAAGATTTTAGAAACACATGTTTTGATCGCTCGCAGCAGTGCAATGTAAACAAGAAAGAAGCAGTACTATCGCTTCCCCCCCCCCCCCCGAAAGGAAGAACGCCATCTATCGATCATTACACTCGCGAAAAGTACTAATATATATATAAATAATATTTATATAAATGATAAAAAAAAAAAAAGAAATTAAAGCTTAAATGCAAGTGGAAAGATATTTATAATTAAATTATAATTAAACTAAGACCGTTGAAAGCATTTGCTTCATTAAAAAAAAAAAAAAAAAAAAAAAAAAAAAACTATGCACACTTTTTTACTTTACGCATTTTTCCTATACACACATTTTAACTTTATATGTGTATGTATATATATATATTCACAAATTGTGTTAAAATATTCGCCAGCGGTTTGTACTGCCGTGGACAGGCCCTGACTAGCGGCAGGGCATACGGGACCCCTACAGGTGTATGCAGAAATTCTGCAACCTAAAGAGCTCTTATGCCACTGCAAGGGCCCCCCCCCCCCCAGAATAGGCTTGCCCCGGGGCTCCACGTAGTCTAAGTCGGACCCTGGCCGTAGACTGAGCAGCTTTTAACCATACTTAATATTTAAAAATCTATCTTATTTCAAGAAGAATTTGAAAAAAAAAACCCTGCATGATAAGGAAAGGAGTCTACACAGAAAACTGTTTGTTTTACCCCGAATGCGAACCAAAACTATCGGCTGTACTATCGGCACTGTATTCATACGCGCTGACCGCCCTAGATAACGTTAGGAAATAGGATGTCAATTCTCTTGTTACAATGGAGCTCTGGTTATTTTTTCTCTTTTATTGTTAAAATTTCCCACCTCTTCTCCTTCGTTATCCTATCGTAATTACAATTATGGATATTTATTTCATGATTGTATGTTTTCAAAGTACAAATTATTGTCATAAACACAATTGTCAAAACATAAAGTAGGTGGTCGTGTCATGAGGCTATCTTTTATTGAACTCGTTTTTGAATAGAGTGGAGATTAGTTAAAGGATTAATACTAATAAACATTTTTCGGATTATTAAAGCTCTTATTAGTTTATTTTTAGAGGACTAAGATTAACTACAGTGTTAGCTAGACATTCTTTAAAAGGAAATGCAAATTATTTGTCACAAATTTCATAAATAATCACTGAAATTATGAATGTACCTATAAATGCGGAAGGAAAACCATATGTTTGCGAAGAATGTTCTCAAGAATTTTCTAACAAGGGCAATTTAAGCAGACATCTTCGCATCCATACAGGAGAAAAACCATATGTGTGTCAAGAATGTTCTAAAAGATTTTCTCTTAAGAGCTATTTAATCGAACATCTTCGCATTCATACGAGAGAAAAACCATATGTGTGTGAAGAATGTTCTAAAGGATTTTCTCAAATTAATGATTTTAAGAGTCATCTTCGCGTTCATACAGGAGAAAAACCATATGTATGTGAAGAATGCTCTAAAAGATTTTCTCGTAAGAGCTATTTAATGGTACATCTTCGCATACATAAAGGAGAAAAACCATATGTCTGTGAAGAATGCTCTAAAGGATTTTCTCGTAACAACCAGTTAATAAAACATTCTCGCACTCATACGGGAGAAAAGCCATATGTATGTGAAAAATGTTTTAAAAAATTTTCCTTGAAAAGCAACCTAATGACACATCTTCGCATTCATACAGGAGAAAAACCATATGTGTGTGAAGAATGTTCTAAAGTATTTTCTAGAAAAAGTGGTCTAAAGAAGCATCTTATCGTTCATTCAGGAGAAAAACCACATGTGTGTGGGGAATGTTCTAAAGGATTTTCTGCTCAGAGCAGTCTCATGAGACATCTTCGCATTCATACCGGTGAAAAGCCGTATGTCTGTGAAGAATGTTCTAAAGGATTTTCTCGTAAAAGCCATTTAATTGAACATCTTCGCATTCATACGGGAGAGAAACCATATGTGTGTGAAGAATGTTTTAAAGGATTTTTTCAAAAGAGCCATTTGATGTCACATCTTCGTGTTCATACCAAAGAAATGCCGTATGTCTGCGAAGAATGCTCTAAAAGATTTTCTGAAAAGAACGATTTGATGGACCATCTTCGCATTCATACGCGAGAAAAAACCATATGTGTGTAAAGAATGTTCTAAAGGATTTACTCAAAGAAGATGTCTTAAATGTCATCTTCGCGTTCATACAGGAGAAAAACCATATGTGTGTGGAGAATGTTCCAAAGAATTTTCTACGATGAATCATTTAAAAGAACATCTTAGAAATCATACAGAATTAAAAAAAATCACATGTGTGTGAAAAATGTTCGGAAAGATTGTGAATAATGTTCTGAAAGATTTTCTCGAATAACTGTTCTAAAGAGGTATTTTCGAATTCATACAGGAGAAAAGCCACACTGTATCAAGAATTTTCTAAAACATTTTCTCAATTAATCATGTAAAAATCATCTTTGTATTCGTGCCGGAAAAAAATTATACGTGTGGAAGTATGTTGAAAATAATTTCCTCAAGTGAATTATTTAATAAATCATTCTTGCATTCATGGAGGGGGAAAAGGAGAAAAGCTATGGGTGTATAAAAAAACATAATAATAATGCTTCCTAAGAAGTAATCTACACACTTACACCCTAGACGAAATATATGTATGTAAAGAATGTTCTACAGCAGCTTTCCCAAACTGTGGGTTAGGAGTTGATTTTTGCTGCTTCGCAAAATAGTTGAATCCCTAACAGCACAATTAGGGTTAACTTATCCACAGTACATCTTAAGGACGTTTGTGGGATGACATTTCATCCAGAAGACATCTTGAAGATATCCTGGGGAAGCGATGTGCTGTCTGGGATGTGTATGTAACTTTCCTGAAATTTCACAAGTTTTTATTTTTCTATCACGGAGAATTAACTGGAGAGGAAACTAGTGATAAATTTTTGATATCCAGTTATTTCAAATAAAGATGCGGATAATAAAGATGCCTGTCGGTAAATGCCCTATTAACTTCGTTCTGTAATGCATTTCAATTGCAAAAACGTTCATTTAAGAAACTTTTTAACAAAAAGAATGACATTTGAGAAAGTCTACGAAAATTGAATTTGATCATATACAGTTTTCTTAACAACATATATTTTTCACAAGAAGTATGCGACGCTTGTTATTTTAAAAAGCCAATCCTGTATAGCTGTTGTCATACGGAAAAAAATAGTTAAAAGGACATTTACCTGGAAATAATTTATGAGTTATATTAATTTTTAATATATTATATATATATATATACATATTTATCCTAATGAAATATCAAATGCATTCTATTGCTAAAAAAATCTACATTAAAAAAAAAAAAAATGGAATGCAATTTTAGTGATTGCAAATTGCTTGAAAAAATAAATTTTGTACCTCATTTGTGGAGTGGTGTTGGGACTTATGACCGACTGACAGAACTTGGGCGTTTCAAGGTTCTTATATCATAAGGTTGAGCCATTTGAAGAGTAGCCAATCAGAAGCAAGCAGAGGTGAAACGTCACATGGCGAAAGACAGAACCAAACTACGATACAAATATACAGCTGTTAGCCCATAGCTAGCTATTACTTACTAAAAAATATATCCTATAATCTGATATAAATATGGTCCAAAAACGAAAATCATGTACGGTATTACATGAAATAAAAGTACATTCGTTAAAATATTTATTTTAAGTACATATAAGTTCATAAAAAATTATAAAGCTTTCGCGTTTTCGGCAACATTGCTATGCATTTGTTTACATTTATAATACTTCAATAAAACGATGAATTTCAATTATATTAAAATGATAGGAAATAAAAATGCAGTTATTTAATTATTTTACTCAAAAGAAAGCACATATATATATTTTTAAAGAATGTAAAATATATACATTTTACTGTACGATCGCGATATGTTTGTTTACATTTCTATTGGTTTCACAATCAATTTTTAAAGAATAAAGCAGGCTGGAGTCTTGAAATAGAACATAGAATAATTTCAATATTTTCTTTTAATTAAACTGCACACACTTCCATAAACAGATATTGTTGAACACTATTTACAAACTATTATACAACAATTATATACAGAGGGCCCGGAAATTAAAGTAATATTATATTCGAATAATATTCGCACCATAGCGACATATTGATCAAAACAGAACATTCTTTCGTAGCGATAAACAGAAGCATTCCGGTAGCTCTCGTTTCAACCGGAGAGGAGTTGAGTTGTACTGCTGAGTTCTGCAGTTATTGCTGGCCTTGGGGAAGGAACTATTACAGCTGCTCTAGTTTTCCAACATCCTCCCCACTTGAGCGTTCTGCAAAAATGCTCAACAGAAATATGACACTGAAAAATACTAATAGAAAGGTTAACAAATGACAATATATATATGAATTACATTAAATATCTAATAATAAAAAAAAAGAAAAATACCAAAAAAAAATATTTAGAGTTCACTTTTTAAAGGAAAAAAAAAATGTTTTTATAGTTTTTGAGCAGTCTTATGTTAAAATTACAAATCAAGTCTTTTTACTGGCCTCACTACCCTGCCAAAACGTGTCTTAAGTAGCTCTCCATCATTAGGCTTCTCACTACTGTTATTTGTTTTTGGTGCAGGATTTGGCACATGCTGTTCAAGTCTTTGTGTGATTTCAAGAGGATAGAGTCTCTGGATTGGTCGTAGTAAAACTCCTTTCGATGTTCTAAGCTTAACCAGCCTAATAATTCCATCTTTACTAGGAAAGAGTTCGATGACCTTTGCCAAGGGCCAACATAAGCGTTTCTTATCGTCGCTGCCAATCAAGACTATATCACCCACTTGAACTGTGTCGTGACTTTTGGGGATCGACGAACGTAGAAAACCAAGATATTCTCTTCTGAATCTTTGCTTTAAAGATTCTCTTACTCTCTGAATATATCTGTATCTTTCAACAACGTCAGTTTTCTCAATTTGATCCAAGTCAGGTACATCACTTGTTCGTAATTCTTGAAGGAACAGTGAAGGCGTTAGAACATTTAGTTCTTGATCTTCAGATATGTACGTTAACGGTCTAGTGTTCATAATAGATTCGCATTCACATACAAGCATATGTAGTTCTTCTTGTGTCAGAGAGGCTCTACCTAAGTTTTTTCGAAGCAAATCTTTGAGAATTCTTATAAGTCTTTCCCAGAACCCTCCCCACCATGGGGCTGATGGTGGGTTGAATTTCCATCTAATTTCCTTTACTTCAAACGTTCGTTGAATCTCAGTCCAATCCAAACTCTTCAATGCGTTATTTAATCCAGTAAAGTTTGTACCGTTGTCGGAGTATAACACAGAAATCCGTCCTCTTCTCGCTATAAATCTTCGTAAAGCCTGAATGAAAGCATTCGTACTAAGTGATGGAATCAATTCTAAATGTACAGCCCTAAACACCGCACAAGAAAATAGTACGATCCAAACTTTTTCTTTGGACTTGGTGAGCAGAGGACCTGCTAAATCAACTCCTGAGACTTGGAAAACTGCTGTTAATTTCGTGCGATCTTCTGGAAGAGGAGGAAATGGTACTTCTAGATGTTTAACCTTTTGCTTCTTACAGATATTACACTCATGTATGACACTTCGAATAATTCTTTTTCCCTTTAAAATCCAGAATCGTTCCCTCAAAATAACAAGTAGAGCAGACGCTCCAGCATGCTTGTTGACAATGTGCTCTTGCTCGATAAGTCTTTTCACTACTGGATGTTTGGACGGAAGAACCAAAGGAAAAATAAAATCAGAATTTTCATTTTCGTTTGTAAGTCTTGATTTCAGTTTTAGTATTCCCTCATCATCTTTATAAGTTTGGAAATTTACGAGAGATCTTTTGCCTTCTTTATCGGTAAAGCATTCAGTCTGTACACAACGAAAAAGTGTCTTTTGAGCATTTTCAGTTTCTTCAGATGTAATATTTGGATATTTTCTTAAGTCTTTAGATTTCGGTTGAAAACGTAATATCCAAGCTATGATTTTAACAATCTTGGAAAATTTTGAAACTCTGTTCGCTAATCGGGATACAACAGATTCAAACTCAATATTATTAGCAGAAAATACAGTTCTTCTTTTTTCTTGAGCAATCTCTTCTTCATTGATATTTATGACTGACTTAGGCCATTGCTCTCTTGGATTCTTCAACCAGACTGGTCCCAGCCACCACTGAGATTTTAACAACTGTTTAGCTCCACATCCTCTGGATGCAAGATCAGCAGGGTTCAATTCACCGGAAACATGGAACCAATTCTCAGCATCAGTAAGTTTCCTAATTTCATTTATGCGATTATTCACAAAAACTGACCACTGTTCTTGCCGCTTAATCTAACTGAGTACTGTAGATGAATCAGTCCAAAAATAGGATTCTATTTTTTCCATTTTCAGAGCATCTTTAACTGATTTGAACAATCTTGCTCCTATTGTAGCTCCCATGAGCTCTAAACGTGGAATTGTTATCTTTTTCAGTGGAGTTATTCGAGATTTAGCTTGCAATAAGTGAATGTTCACTACACCATTAGTGGACTCAGATCTTAGAAAAACGCATGCGGCATAGTCATCTTTGCTCGCATCTACAAATGTATGCAAACTTAGAAGTGACGATTCAGTCACACCAGTCCATCTGGGTATTTTTATGTCTTTTAAAAAATGCAAATTTTTGACCCAACCAAGAAACTTCTTTTTAATTTCATCACTAACTTCCGCATCCCAATGTTCTTTAGTTTTCCATATGGCCTGAAGCAAAATTTTGGGTTGTATTAAAGCTGGGGCAATATAACCTGTAGGATCGAAAATTTTACTAATAAATGACAAAATTTTTCGTTTTGTTAGTTTTTCTGTCTTATCAAATTTTAATACTTCATAATCTATTTCTAAGGTATCAGAGTATTTGTCCCATATTAAGCCTAACACTTGTGTTTTAGAATCTTGAGAAGGGATTTCAGGACAAGCTGTACTTTCCCAGCCCCTAAGATCAAATTTCCCTTCTTTCATAATATCTGTGGCATACTTCACAAAGTTATCTAACTCTGAAATGTTATGTACACTGGCCACACAATTATCCACGTAAAAACTGTCACGCAATCTTTCCAGCAATTTTTCAGAATACTTTATTTTCAACGATTCAGCTGACAAATGGTGATGAATAACTGCCATGAGTAAAAAAGGGCTGCTGGTTACCCCAAAAACACAACGTGTATGACGGAAAACCCTTATGTCATCTTTGTCATCATACCAGAGGAATCTTAAGAAATCTCGATCTTTTTCGTGCAGAGCTATCTGTAAAAACGCTCTTTTAATGTCAGAAATAACCCCAATTTTGTATAAGCGAAATCTTGTTAAAATCGAAGGAATGGTTTCAATAAAGTTAATACCAGTCTCTAAGCAATCATTTAGGGATGGATAACCAGGCTTCTTAGCTGAGGCGTCAAAAACGGGCCTAATTTTCATAGAGGTCATTGATGATGTTTCCTTAATTACTGGACGATGGGGAAGGTAATAAGAATTAGCAAGCGCCAATTCTTCAACGGGAACTTCTTCAATAATTCTATCATCAATCCACTCTTTAAAAACTTCATGGTATTTTTTACGATATCCAGTTTTTTCTAACTTTTTAACAGTAGATTCTAATCTTTGTACTGCAACTTCGTAATTGCTCGGTAAGCAAGCATGGTCATTTTTCCACGGTAAATGGACCTCATATCTTCCATCTTGTTTTTGTTTGACTTTCTTTAAAATGTATTATAACAGCCTTTTCAATATCTTCCCTATTACTTTGTTCTATAGGATCTCTAATGCCAAGGAGTTCTAAATCCCATAATTTCGAATCCGATATGTCTTCTTGTGAAAGCATACTAATGACAGACATATTTATATCTCTACAACTACTGGACTGAGGGACTTTTCCCATCAAAGTCCATCCTAATTTCGATTCCATGGCGACTAAGCCTGACTTAAGTTGTTCTCGTCTACCAGTAAATAATTTACCCACGACGTCTGCTCCCAAAAGAACTTCGATAGGCCCAGAATTGTCAATGTCAGTTAAATTGATTCCTTTATTTTTTAACTCACGTATCCAATTTCCTTGAGTTATCGCAGAAATATCATTACAAATAACATTTTGATCTAGAGCATCTAAGCTACAAATATAATCATTATGAAGATTGCTCAAATAAATTTTGTAACATATGTGTTTATTTATATCTGTTTTCTCTCCACCGAATAATGAATGACAAAATTCTTCTTCTCTTACAAAATCGAAATTTAATTCTTCTGCAGTGGATTTCAATATATATGACTTTTGAGACCCTGTATCTAGGACAACTCTCGCTTTGCGCTTCGCATTTTTTCCATGCAGCATTACAACTAAAGTTTGTAAAAATACATTATTAGTGGCATGCGATTTTGATTTAGTTTCTTTTTGTGTAAACAGTGTGTCAACACACTTTTCTTTTATTTCATCGTGATTTGAAAGTGACCTAGAACCTTCATTATTTTTATTAGATTCCAACGTGGGACACATAAATTTTAAATGTTTCTTACTACAAATCTGACACCTAATGTTTGATTTGCATGAATTGGCTACGTGGCCCTTAACTAAACAGATTCGACATAATCCCTTATTTTTAATAACTGAAAGTTTCTCGCTTAAAGGAATATAAAATGCTTTCTTACAAAATCGCATTTCATGATCTTTTGAACAAAATGAACATAAATTACTTTTTGAATCATGTGTAATTAGTTCCATTGCGGATGAATAATTATCTTTTACATTTTTATAAGTTGTTAAACCTTTATGTTCGCGCTCAGGAAGCGTATTACAAAGATCGGTTCTGCTCAATTTAATCTTTTCTTCGGACTGTACTTCATTTCTTAAAAACAGAAGTATGGCATCAAGACTCGATATTTTATTTTCAGTTTCTAGAATTTTTCTCTGTCGTTCAAATAAACGTAATATATTTATGGGTAATGAACTTTCAACTAAGGGATTTAAAATTAGGCCACACATTTCACTAGTAACACCTAAAGTGCCTAGCGCTCGTAACTGAGTAGATAATTTATTATATAAACCGCTCAAAGAACAATTTTTCTTATTATTAGAATTAAGAACGAGTTTTAATAACTCCCTAACATAAAAATCGATCAAAAGGTCTTCTCGACCATACCTTTCTTTTAAGCTCTGTATAGCCAAATCATAATTTTCTTCAGTTACGGGATATGACTGAACAATTTCTCTTGCTTCTGATTTAATTTTAGTTGAATGAATCAAATAGTGAAATTTATCTGCTTTACCTAAATTTTTATTCTCATGAATATTCTTAAATTGATTCCAAAATGTGAGCCAATCTTTTAAATCTCCCCCGAACGTGTAAAGTTCAACTTCAGGGAGACGCTGACATAATGTTTTACCCAATTTGTTAATCTCTAATTGATTATCATTATCAACAATATTTCTTTCTTTTACATTTAATTTTTTGTGATTTTCTAAAAAGCGTTGAGCTTTTAATTGAATTCTCAGTGATTTTTCCCTATATTCTTCTACAGAATCAAATTCTGTTTCAAATTCTTGTTCTTTTAAAGAATCTAAATATGTATTATGTGTCAGCTCTAATGTATCAGATTTTTGTTTAAATAAAACTAAACTGATCTCTACTTCTTCGAACGAAGAATTTTCGTCTGCTAGTATATTTTCTAGCTTATTATAGGCCCTCGTAAAGGAAGCTCTGTGTGCAGTTTTATTTCTTTTGATTATTTCCATTTTTACTATCAAATAATATAATACAATATTCACTCAATATTTATTTTACTTAGTAAATCTCGTTTTCATAAATTTGAAATCACCACAAAATAAACTTCAAAACCAAAATATTTTCGTTTTACAAACTTTCAATTGACAATCATAAACTTCTATTTTCATTATATCAATAAATAATACACTTTGTATTACTATCTAATACTATCTAAATGATATAATAAATTCATTAATAAAATGCATTCATTTAGGAAATATTCCTCGTAAGTTTCGTTTTAATATTTCTTTTTTTTTTAGATCATCAATGAAAAACTTCAAAATGGAAAAAATCTAATCTTCTTACCTCTTAATTATTAATCATTCTATTTTAAAAGACGCCAGGCCCACCCGGGGGCGCCAGATATTGGTTTCACAATCAATTTTTAAAGAATAAAGCAGGCTGGAGTCTTGAAATAGAACATAGAATAATTTCAATATTTTCTTTTAATTAAACTGCACACACTTCCATAAACAGATATTGTTGAACACTATTTACAAACTATTGTACAACAATTATATACAGAGGGCCCGGAAATTAAAGTAATATTATATTCGAATAATATTCGCACCATAGCGACATATTGATCAAAACAGAACATTCTTTCGTAGCGATAAACAGAAGCATTCCGGTAGCTCTCGCTTCAACCGGAGAGGAGTTGAGTTGTACTGCTGAGTTCTGCAGTTATTGCTGGCCTTGGGGAAGGAACTATTACAGCTGCTCTAGTTTTCCAACAATTTCAGTAAAATTATGAATTTTAATTTTATGAGTAAAAATAAAATAAAAGTACATTTTTTTAAAATATTTGTTCAAAATAAAACACTTATATTTTTCAATTTAAAAAGAAATACACAATATATGAAGTTATCTGTGATATTGATATGTTTGTTTACCTTTTAAATACTTCAATATTGTCATGAATTACTTCAATAAGACGATGAATTTAAATTATATTAAAATGAAATAAAAATGCAGTTATTTAAATGTTTTGCTCAAAAGAAAGCGCACGTATTTGTTTAAAAAAATGTAAAATATATAAATTTTGCTGTACTAGTGTGATTAGTTTGTTTACATTTCAGATATTTCAGGAAAATTATTAATTTTAATTTTATGAGTAAAAATGAAATAAAAATACATTCTTTAAAATTGTTTGTTCAAAATAAAACACTTATAATTTTCAATTTAAAAAGAAATACGTAATATATTCAGTTATCTGTAATATTATGATATGTTTGTTTACCTTTTAAATACTTCAATATTGTTATGAATTTTAATATTAAAAATAAACTAAATATTGGGAATAGGAGAATTTAATATTTATGTCAGACTTTAAACTCATATTAAATTTAATTTATTATTTCCCCATTTAAAAAAAGTTTCAGCATAACAATATATTTCAAAATAATTATTAGTATCAGTTTACAAATGAAATAGGTATAAATTAAACATTTTGTTTATTATGAGATACCACAATATTTTTCATAAAGATAATAAATTTTAACAAAATCTTAATTATGTCCCTATTTGAGTAAAAAAATATATCACATTTGACAGCAGACAACACGCATCGGCTACTGTCAGCTTTCAAAAGAATATACTTGAAAATCGAAGGGAAGTAGCATAAACATTTACCAAACATACTTATTACATGATTATTACTAATTTAATATCCCTTTGATTTATTACTTCTGATCTTGAAAATGTATGATATAATATACACGATGATATATTACTTGCATGCTTTGATTTTATGAGCAATCTATCTATTGCTATTATACATCCCAGTCAAAACACATTTATTTCCAATGTAAACGATGTGAACAAGATTTGATCCATTTGCCATATGACGTAGTGCGCGAGAAATCTCAAATAGCTAAAAATTCGCGCATCTATGAGATGGCACCCGCCTGGGGCGTTTATTCTCCGACCAGACTGTACCTCAATTCCGACTGTGGAAGTCGTTATTTTGATCACTTGACGTCACATTTCGACTTTTGATTTGATGACTGTCGTTTAAGGACGGTCGCTACGGCAGTCGGTTCGGAGAATAGATACCCAGGGTTCTAGGTTTCAGCGGAATGCTCTCCGTGGTGGTCTTTTTATGGGGCCCTAACCAATATTTACGCAAGTTTCGGAGAAAATCAAAGAAAACTAATCAGCTAAGTAGACTAGCGCGACTTGGAATTAAACTCGACATTTCCCGTCTATCAGCTTGTGTAGAACACCATATTAAAGAAAAACACTATGTTTACCATCTGTGACCAGTGTATTATTATCAGAAAATTACCGAAAAGAATAAAGATATTGTATATCTTTCTCCAAAATTTCCACTTAAATTCTACTCTCTGTGTAAGAAATAAAAAAGAAATAAATATAATAATGTAACAGTAATACATAAATAAATATGAAACATAAAATGAATCAACAAATTTAATAAATGGAATTTCCACTTTTTTTTTTTTTTTTTTTTTTTTTTAATGTTTCTTACCCTATTTTGTTCCATCATAAGTATATTTTTATTTTTATTTTTTTAATTCTGAAATGAAATGTAACTTTATAATAATAAATCACTTAAGAAATCATCTGCTCCTCTTAAACCTTTGAAATTTTTGTATTTTTTTACTTGTCCCCCCAATAGCCGAGAAACTCTACTTTTGAGGCTCTCATATGGAAAGTTCTAGGTTCGTTCCCAGGTCGTATTCTTCGTTGGTTGTAGGGATTAACGCCGATTAACTGCATTAGAGTCCTAGGTCTGAGGGTGAGTGCATCAGTGAGCGGATCTTTCTAAGTGGACGAAGCCCGTATTTACTCAAGTTTTGGAGAAAACCACCCCATTCGTTGACGTAAAGATTCTCAGTTTTCTACGGTTTTCGGTTTGGTTTGGTTTGGTTTGATGAGTACTGAGATTTATTGCTTGCCTCGAGGGCCACTTATATCTCGAAAAATCCACACCACAAGGGTTTACAAGTTTTTATTATACAAGTACACAATATTTTTGAAGACATAAGACAACACAAACATCCATGCCCGCACCAGGATTCGAACCTGGGACCATAAGATTCGGAAGGCAGCTCCCTACCGACCGAACCACCTGGCCGGCCTGCGGTTTTCTCAAAATTACAATACTAACCTAGGAAATAATATTTACTACCAGTATTCAAATTTTCAAAGATTTTATTGTTATTTTATTATTATTATTTTCATTATGTATATTTCATTTTTAATGCCAATAATAATAAGAATAAATCTGTTGTAAAAAGAGTAAACACAGTAAACACCCGAGTATTATTTTTGACTCAGAGCTTTACTTTTTACGTATTTGTAATTTTTTAGACTCTGTAATAGACTATTTCTTATTGTGAAAACATCCAGTCGGTCTTTAGCAAATGGTGATGAAGTTCTATTTTCTCCCTGTTTGAAAAATAAATAAAACAAGACTCTAGTTATACATATATATATATATATATAAGATGCGTCAACTCCCCCCCCCCCCCACTTTCGAGTTTCTAAATTTCAAATACATCAGGAATTAGCTCTAATTTGCTCTCTAATATTAGAATTTGCTCTGGTTTTGGAATCGAGATACAACAAATTTAAAGGTGGGGGGTCAAGTTAACTCTAGCCCCCCCACTTTCGAAATTTTAAATTTAAAGTATATCAGGAATTAGCTCTAATTTGCTCTCTAATATTACAATTTGCTCCGGCTTTCTTAACGAGATATTTCAATTTAAAGGAAAGGGGGGAAGCAAAATTGCAGATATCGACATTTCGAATATGCCAAAATTTAGCTCTCAATTAGCTCTAATTTGCTCTCTAATATTAGAATTCGTTCTGGATTAGGCATCGAGCTATATCAGTTTTATTGTGGGGTGGGGTGGGGGGGGGCTAAGTTAACGCTAGTACACCCGCCTTCCTATTAAAAATAAAAAAATTTCGCAGGTGCCAATATTTAGCTCTCAATTAGCTCTATTTTGCTGTCTAATATCAGAATTTGCTCTGGCTTCGTTAACGAGATATTTCAATTTAAAGCAAAACTGCAGATATCAAAATTTCAAATATGCCAAATTTTAGCTCTCAATTGGCTCTAATTTGCTCTCTAATATTAGAATTCGTTCTGGGTTAGGCATCGAGATATATCAGTTTTATTGTGGGGGGGGGGGCTAAGTTAACGCTAGTACAACCGTCTCCCTATTAAAAATATAAAAAAAAGTCGCCGGTGCCAATATTTAGCTCTAATTTGCTCTCTAATAAGAGAATTTGCTCTGGCTTCGTTAACGAGATATTTCAATTTAAAGGAAAGAGGGGAAAGCAAAATTACAGATATCAAAATTTCAAATATGCCAAATTTTAGCTCTCAATTAGCTCTAATTTGCTCTCTAATATTAGAATTTGCTCTGGCTTCGTTTACGAGATATTTCAATTTAAACGAAAGGGGGGAAGGAAAAGGGGGGAAAGCAAAATTGCAGATATCGACATTTCAAATATACCAAATTTTAGCTCTCAATTAGCTCTAATTTGCTCTCTAATATCAGAATTCACTCTGGCTTAGGTATCGAGATATATCAGTTTTATTGCGGGGTTAGGATGAAGGGGGGGGGGGTCTTTACGCCAGTCCCACCGAGACTCCTATTTGGAATAACAAAATTTCGAAAGTGCCAATACTTAGCTCTTAATTAGTTTTAATTTGCTCTCTAATGTTACAATTTGCCCGGGCTTCGTTAACAAAATATTTTAATGTAAAGGAAAGGGCGGAAAGCAAATTTGTAAATATGGAAATTTGAAACATGCCAAAATTTAGCTCTTAACAAACTGTAAAATAATAAAAATAAAATATTTTTATTCTCTTAAAATATGCAATAATCAGGTGAATGAAAAAGCCGATAATAAGAAATTTTATTAATATCAATAATGTTTTATATGCATTAATGTCTACATAATTTAGTTAAAAAAAAAAAAAAATCCATATCTAATAATATATAATCTGAGAAACAGCATCATGTTAAAATCCATTAGCTATAGCATGATAAATTGGAAAATGGAATGTAGTTTGCACATGCACATTATTACAAATCCTTTTACTTTTTAAACACTTTTGTCTTTTGCATTAAATAATTTAATTTGTGATTTCAAAAAATAAATAAATAAATAAATAAAAAATCATGCAATAATAATTCTAAGATTAAAAAAAAAAAAAAAAAAAAAAAAAAAAAAACTTTTTATATACCATGCTTTTAAATTTTATGTTGTATCGTATAAAATTGACATATTACCAGAATAATTACAAATGCATTGTCATCGTGATCTCAGCTACTCTTATAGTTTCAAATGTCCAGCTAGTCGGAACGTTAGCTAAAAACCGATTGCGAGATTTGTGCTAGACAAACAAGAAAGCGAGTTCAAAGCGATACAAAAAAAAAAAAAAAGAAGATGTTGGTTTTAAAAATAAAATGATAATCCTTTAAGAACAACATATATTAGCGTCATAAACTACATTAGCACTTCATCAATGCGTAAAAACTTTGTAAAGTTATAATGACGTCAATTTTTGTGAGATGCCTAATTTAACTTTTTATAAATTTTTAATGTTCATGTTAAATTAAACATATTATTATTATTATTATTATTATTATTATTATTATTTTTTTTTTTTTTTTTACGTCAAAAGAAAATGAACTCTTTTTTTCTTAGGGGGAGGGCAACAATTAAATTATAGTTAATATTTGAATGACTAATTTTAAAGCAAATAGGAGAATCCTATTTTCATATTTACATTAATGAAAAGAAAACTAATCAAAAATTCAAATATCGGGCTTCGAGGTATTGCGTTGTCATCGTGATCTGAGCTATTCTAAAAGTTTTAAATGTCTAGTTTGTCGGGAAGTTATTTAAAAATCGATTGCAAGATTTGGACTGGACAAACAAACAAGAAATCGAGTTAATATAAACCTGGTAAAAAGAATCACTAATTTTGTTCGTCTTTTTTTTAGCTTACATTCTGTGTCATAAACCTTCTGCCGAATCCGGGTTAAAAACTGAAAGAGGGGAAAATAAATTAGAAATATCAGTTCTACCGTTAGAAATCCAGTATCAAATGAAAGGGGCGTTTTTTTTTAATCCACGGACGGAAAAAGTTTTTCGTTACGACTATAAAACTTTTTTTAATTAAGTAAAATATGAAATTTCAGTGGAAACACTTCATTTTAATCTTTTCATAATTTCTAGTGCGAATCACGCTAATAAAAAAAGTCTTTAATAATAAAACATAAAAAACAATTTTTAAATTAAAGACTTTTTTTTTTTTTTTTTTTTTTATCTTACATTCTCTGTCATAAAACTTCTGCCGAATCCAGGTTAAAAATGAAAAAAAGGTTAATAAAAAATGTTGCTCTCATCTAATTAATTTTTTAAGACTTTTCTAAGAAAATATATTTTTATTTGTACATATTAATTGGATATTACGTTATAATTGCTCAAGTCTGTTGAAAATAAATTAGAAATATCAGTTCTATCGTTACAAAACCGTCGGTACCCAATGAAAGGAACGATTTTTCTGAATCCAAGGGTGTAAACAGTGTTTATACACGACTAGTTTTCTTTAAATTAACTAATATAAGAAATGTAAGCGGCAAAGCTTCACTTTAATTCCTTTCAGTCACTTTAAAAAGTAAGTGGTTCGTTACAAATTCGACACCAAATGAAAGGGGCGTTTTTTCTGAATCTAGGGGTGGAAACAGTTTTTCCAGAAGACAATTATTTTTTTTTTAAAGTAAAGTATGAAATTTAGGTGAAAACACTTCATTTTAAACTTTTCATACTTTTTAGTGCAAATCACGCGAATAGAAATTAGTGCGAATAGAATTTAGTGCAAATCACGCGAATAGAATTTTTATATTTTATTTACTTTATAAGTGAAACCTTTAAAAACCAAATCCGTATAAATCGCTCAAAAACTTGTTTCGGGTCCCTGCTGCCTTCGGTTGCGTTTTTTTCACCCACAATATTTCGAGCAATTGATAGGAATCCCACTCCAAATGTAGTGGTACAATATGTTATGAAGTTTAATTTCCTGTCAAAAAAAAAAAAGACCCATTAGCAATCGCGCGGTATTTTATAGCGTATTCAATGAAGGAACGGCAAAATCTTCGGTTTTTCACCTCGCAGTGTAAAAGGAAAAGTCTTACGAAAACGACTATACTTAACCACTTTTAATTAATAAATTGATTCCCAATTAAAAGTATAAAAATTCGGTTTCGAGGTGCACTTACAGACGTTGTAGCCGGTACCGTGCGGTAGACTTTTCTGGAGACATTTGACAGAGGGAAAGGCAGACGCTATTACGGTTTTATTAAAAATCTACTAGAATAAACTAAATAAGCATTTACATTAGAGAATGGCGATACTATAAAACCTTGTTGGCCAACTTTGAAATTTAAATAATAGCTGGGATATTTCTAGCCAATGACATTGCTTATGCAATAGCGTCGTGACGGCTATACTTTTACTTCCATTACCCAACTACCGTAGACAATGGAAGTATTGTATTCCGTCCAAAAATTCGGTATCAAGTTTTCCCCTGATTTATACGTTTTAAGGTATTCTGAGTCAAAAAATGCACTTTTTGGAAACTGGTCAGTGTATGTGTGTGTGGGGGGGGGGGGGAGGGGAATCTTCTGGCTGTCATATCTCCGATAAAGATAGAACTACGAAACTTCAGAATTGCGGCATGGCTGTTGTATAGATGACTTTTCCAAATTTTGGTAAAAATTGGAAAATCGGAAGTGGAATTTAGGAAACCGGATGTGGGATCGCAAGTCCGTATCTAAAAAACTGCTCTAATGATTTTCTTCAAAGTTGCTACATAAACATTCTATTAGATGCCTTTTTCAATGATATAGTTGGTTTGTTCAGAAAAATTAATAGACGTTCTGTATAAATTGCTCAAATTCTGGTCTCGCAAGTGCTGCCTTTAAAAACGGTTGTTCCGATTTTTCTCAAACTTGCCATATTAACTCTCTTTTAAATATCCTTTTGTATGTAATTATTGATTTCTTGTCAATAACTAAGTATGCCAAATTTTGGTAAATGTTGGTATCTCAAAACCGGCTCTAACGATTTTCTTGAAAATTATTACATAAATCCATTTTAGATATCCTTACTCATGTACTACGTGGTTATTACACCAAAATTAAAAGTCATACTATGGTAGATCCGTTTTAGATTTCGGAAATTGGTGTTTAAAAAAATAACTGTACAGTTTTTGCTTTCTTATTTTTTTACTCACTATGTATACTCTATATGTCTATAGATGTGTATAAAGTTTCTCTTACCGGAAAATTTTTTGGTGTCAACTTCGTTCGGTCCTTTTTATGTCCTCTGGTCACATTAATTCCAAAAAATGAATATACAGTAGAACTTGGATAATTCGAAGTTGAAGGGACCAGAAAGAAATTCGAAATATCCAAAAATTCGAATTACATATACTATTTTGTCAAAAAAAGTTGTAAATTAAAAAATTAAAACTCTACGATTAGAGATTTAACACATAAACTTTATATCTAAGAATACCGCTACATTACCCCCCCCCCCCCCCCCCATTAAATCAATATTTTTTACGAGCTTAATTATTCAACACTTTTTAAAAAATAGTCAAATATTTTTTTATTTATTTTTTAAGTAGAATCTTTGTGTCATAGCATATGACCTGATACAAAAATAGAATCTTCTACATTACACATGACTTTCAATTCACAAAAACCTCGAAGTTGATACATATGCACCATATCTTCTGGTGCACTAGCTTAGGGGCTTCTATTGTATTTCCTTATCCTTCTTTTGGAAGACTATAAAAATTGATAATGCACTTCAGATGAGTAAAATCTCGGGAACAAATTTTACTGTAATATTTTAAAGGTAATCGTATGAAAAATTCGAATTACCCAAATAGAATTCGAATTATCCACGATTTTTTAACATTATTTCAATACAAAATTCAAGGGACCATGTAAAATATTCGAATTATCCAAAATTTCGAATTAAACAAGTTCGAATTATTCAAGTTTCACTGTAATACGTTTAATAGTAGGTAAAAAAAGTCGTGTGATTGTTTCATTTTTGCATCGCCAAAATGATAAAAACTATTAAAACTCACTGAGAAATTCCACTGCCTTCTAGATAGAGGAAAAGCTCCCTTCGCGCTTTTATAGAAAACTACCTTAAAGTCACTTTATTTGGTTATTTATCGCTCTTTAGCGAGTTTTATTAATTAGGAAAAAGCATTTGTTTACAAATTATTCGTCCGTATCATGAAATGACACAGTACCAAAGCTAAGAATATACAGAAAAATGTGCATAATGATTAAGGGGAAAAAACATAATTTACTAAGTAGAATTACACATAAAATTCATGGTACTTTCTTATATACAGGGTAGGGTGATTATAAAAAAGGTACCCCGATATATGAGACCAAAGCTGTCATACCGTTCACAGTAACTGAATAAAATTTTGGTAAAAGTTACTTTGAGGTATGCGCTCAAGAATTATATAAAAAACAACATTTAAACTCTAACAGTTACGGTTTCAGTGACAAAATTTCAAAAATTTCAAATGGCAAAACCTACTTTTTTTATTGAAAAGGAATCTCCATAGCAAAAAACCACAAATAGCGTTGGAGCGGTACCTGTAGCTCGAAAATCGCCAGCGCTAGCAGGCTAAGGGAAAAAAAAATGTTATGTGCCTACCAGAGCACGACTTTCATTTTTTAATGACGTCACATTCCACGCTGATTCTTTGGTTCAGACTAAAGTCTACTGATTGTGCTTCGAAACGAAAAGAAGAGATCACGGTATCCTTAATTTCTTGTAAGGCTACTGAATAAAGGCTTTAATTTCGTTGTTAGTTGTAAGACGCCGTCATGACTGACATCATTGCACTACGTGAAAAACGACGCATTGTGAAATGGCAATCAAAATCGATTTTGATGATGATAATGATGTTTCCCAGTAAGCGGCATATTGTTCACAGAGCAAGAAAGCAAGATAAACATCACGCATTTCACGATGCCTTATTTTTCACTTAGTGTGATGACGTCAGACATGACGGTGTCTTACGACTTACAAAGAAATTAAAACCCTAATTCAGTAGACCTACATTAAATTAAGGATACCATGGTCTCTTCTTCTCGTTTCGAAGTAGGATCAGTAGACTTTAGTGAGAGCCGAAGACTCAGCGTGAAATGTGACGTCATAAGAAAATGAAAGTCGTGCTCTGGTAGGCACATCACAGCTGTTTTCGCTTTTCTTCTTAGTATGCCTAACTTTGGTGATTTTCATGCTAGAAGTACCGTTCCAACTTCCAACACTATTTATGTTTTTTTTTCTATGGAGGTCCCATTCCAATAAAAAAAAATGGTGTTGCCATTTGAAATTTTCGAAATTTTGTCACTGTAACAGTAACTGTTAGAATTGATCTGTTGTTTTTTATATAATTGTTGAGCGCATACCCCAAAATACCTTCTACCAAATTTTTATTCAGTCTTTCGGAACGGTATGGTAGCTATGATCTCATATATCGGGGTAGTTTTTTCTTTTTTTTTTTTTTTTTATAATCACCCTGTACATTATTTACAATATAAAAAAAAAAAAAAAAACGAATTTGACGTTGGCTAATTTTTAAACTCTCATTCAGGGTCCTTTACATATCTGATGAGGGAACCAGTCAGACAAAGCATTAGACTAGTATGCATGAAAACTAGTGTACATGAACGTTTTGCGTACATGAAAAAAAAAAAAAAGAATCACAGAATACACCTATCTCAAAAATGCATGAAATTACATATTGCATCAATTAGTAACACGCATGTCTGTACGCTTCGCGTACATGGAAACAAAGAAAAAAAAAATCACGGAATACCCCTATTTTAAAATGCATGAATATCAAATATGCATGAAATTACATCCTGCAGCAATTAGTAATATGCACGTCTGTAGGCTTCGCGTACATAAAAAAAGAATACTTCTATCTCAAAATGCATGAATCTCAAAAATGCATGAAATTACATATTGCAGCAATCAGTCATACACACGTCTGTATGCTTCGCGTACGTGAAAGCTAAAAAAAATCACAGAATACCCCATCTCAAAATGCATGAAATTACATATTGTTGCAATTAGTAATACGCACGTCTGTACGCTTCGTGCACATGAAAAAATACATTTTAAAAGTAAATAATCAAAATTAAACATTAAAATTAAACTAAGAGCAAAATAAACAGAAATAACAAAAATAATAAGAGCAAACTCTAAAAGATGCTTTTGGCTGCTACGCGCATAACGCCAAGCGTGAATTCTCGCCAAACTCACTTAGCTCCATAGGGATTTTCTGCTACAAAGAGACGCTACTCACCATTAAGACTCCTATAATACGAGCTGACTCACAGCTGATCATTGTTGCCCAGCGGAAATATAGCATAGCGACTTTTAGTTGCAGACGTATTACTCAGCGTCTTTATCGCCTAAAATGGCGAGTTTGCCTAAACAGAAGAGCAAATTATTGTTTGTACTTGATAAGTTTGGCGGTAATATTTGGCGAAATTTTCTTATAACCTTTGTAAAAAGTAGCCATCACTGTTGCTATTAAATTAGTTAATTTTAAATATTTATACACGTTGAAAAGTAGTGTAGGTTGTAAAATACAACATTTAGATAATCGAACAGCAATAAAAAGAAATAATTGATACAAAAAATGCAAGAAAACATATCATAATTACACTTCATATTTGTGATTGAAAACTAAGCGTACAATTTTCTTTTGGACAATTAACAGCTCATTTCTTTCGCCTTTCTTCATCTGTTGGAAATCTAAACGTTCTAAAAGCAGTTCTGGTATTATTTGAGCAAATTTCGGCTGCAAAACCTCTATTTTATGTGATTTGATAACATTTGAAATTCGGGCTGCGTGGGCAACAATCACTGAGTGGGAAACAAAATGCTTGATGAGCCAGCCTGTTTTGGAGGAGCTCTACTCACCATACACCACATTTCACGACGCAACTATCACGCTATTTAAACTTCTGCAAAATAGACAACACCATTTACTTCATTTCCCCCAGCTACTTCTTTAAAACTAACCATATTCAATCATCTTTCACAATCTACGTAGATTCTAATTTCAATTTATTTAACTACGTTCCAATAACTAGACATTTCATGCTTACCTAAAATCCCCTCTGCTCGACACCTTCAATCTAGCAATTTCACCTTTAACGTCGCCAAACTATGCTGGATCCAACTAGACTTTTCCATCTTCAACCAACATTTTAATCCAAATTCGATAAATAACTCCTTCAATACTGACTTCCTTCGACGACCTTTATTTCTTCAACTCGACGCTACGTCTACGTCACACATTTTTTTTCCAAAACGCAGCCCCAGTGCTCTGGTCAGGGTCTCGGAGTTATACCGTACTTCCTTCGAAATAGTTTCTAGTATGTCGACTGCATCGCCCCGTAACGCTGCTGCTAAATGAACTTTCTTGGCAGTTTTGTCCCATGTGTTAGCTTCAGCTACGACGGTAGATTATGTCTTATATACTTGCCAAGATCAACTGCCAACGTAGATGGATAGCTTATTTGATTCTTGATTCTGTATTCTTTTATATCTCTTTTCATCTTCCTGGTTCATGGATGCTAACTTTCCTTCAAGATTCCGGATCTTCTTTTGCACTCTATGACCTAAACTTTCTTGAAATTTCTTCTCATGCTTTCCTATCAATTCTTTGTTGCATTCTTCTTCCATTTTCCTCAAAAATTCTACATCTTTTTTTTAAAGTTTGCTTTCTGTTTTTGAAAATCTTCCTTTTAGCTCTTGATAAAAGTTTTCTTCTAATTTCTCTTCATTACATCCTCCTATTCTTATCTTTTATCTTCATAATTTTAACTTCCTTTCCAATTTATTTTTCCACAATTTACTTTCTTATTTTTCTTTGACGGATATCACGTATTCCTGAGCAGCTCCCACTTTTTCTTGAATGTAATCCGGTTTTCATCTTTTCTTGTCCTGCACATATTTCTTTCGTCAATCTGGTTTTAATCCACTCATCTGGGCGAACTACCTTTCCAGAAGTTTCTTCATTTCTTGTTCCATATATCTAGTTTTGATCATTCCGCAGACAATCCCACTTCTGACACGAGAATTGTTGCGAACTCGGGGTTCGTGAATTGTCGGTGAATGAACAGGTTTTCCACAAGCTTAAAGTTTATTTACAGAATATTCTAGAAGATTTCAGGACTCTTAAACAAATATAAGCTTCAATTTTACTAGAAAACACAGCTAAAATAACAGCCGACATATGCATTAAAGATTGAGGCAGCCCAACACGACTCCCGTAAAGGCCGTCACACGATCAGAGCGGTCTCGTTAGATGATTCCCAAGCTTCTCTGAGGGAAATAAAGAAAAATCTGGCAGACATCACAAGGAGGTTGTGCAGTCTTGAAGTTAATAAAGAAGTAAAGAATCCGAAGATGAAATGCTGGGGCTGTGGAAGAGACGGACATGTGAAGAGAACTGCCCCATACGACAACCTAACGAAAATAACTCGGTTTCAGGATCACTGGAGAGAAATTAAGAGAAGGCTATCTCGCGGGCCGGAGGTAACCAGAAATTAAAGGGTCCCACTTTGCAATATTTCATGTTTCTTCGATTAGTGGTGGCGAGAATGGACTTAATGTTTATGATCAAGTTAACAACACCACCTGTCATATGATTCTGAATACTGGAGCCAACGTAACCATCGTTAGAACGGAGGTAGCTCATAATTTTAAAGAGAAGATCATCTGGACGCTGCCCTGCGTTAAACTCCAGACTGCGACCGGTGACGAAGTCAAAATTTATGTAAAAATGATCTTGACCATCACATTTGGAATTGCCAGTTACCATCATATGGCCTATGTAGCTGACATAAGAGATCCTCTATTCCTTGGACTTGATTTCCTAAGAAAGTATAATTTTTAATTGGATTTTAAAAATAATGAACTGCATTCACATTCAGATGGTTGGTTGGTTGATTGGGTTTTATGTCGCACTAGTGCTGCACATTGGGCAATTGGCGACGGTCTGGGACCCTTGAGGTGGTCCGGAGACATGCCATCACAATTTTGATCCTATACGGAGAGGATGGCTCCCCCGCTTCGGTAACCCCCCAGAGGTATAATTTTGATGGGAACATTGAGGACTTTGTGGCCACGACAGATCTTACGTGCACCAGCTACCATTAGTGTACACGACGGTCTTTGGCCGGCTCAAGTACCGAATCCGCAATCTTCCAATTACGAGCGGCTGGTGCACGTAAAATCTGTCGTGGCCACAATGTCCTCCATGTTCCCATCAAAAATTATACCTCTGGGGGTCACCTAAGCGGGAGAGCCATCCCTTCCGTGAAGGATCAAAATTGTGATGGCATGTCTCCGGACCACCTCTAGGGGTGTGTCCCAGACCGTTGCCAATTGCCCATCTGCGCAGCACTAGTGCGACGTAAAACCCATCCATCCATCCATCCAATTACGAGCCCGGCGCTCTAAAGACTGGGCTACCGCGGCCCATTCACATTCAAAAGACATAGCTGTGTTTAACAATGAAAATTCAGACATTCAAGAAATCTGCCAGATAACAGCAAAGTCCGAAATCTCCGTCCCTTCACACAGCGAGGCAATATTTTCCGGGACACCTCCTAAAGAGCAATACTTCTGCTATGGACAGAAAGAATACCCGAATCCACACGATAGCCCAAGAGGAGTTCTGGTGGCTTCATCTCTGCTTGACCTTACAAAAAACATTATTCCTGTGAGAGTCGCCAACATAAACCATAAAGTAAGGACCGTGAAGAAGGATGATGTGCTAGCAACTTGCACTCCTGTTACATGCATTAACCGACACACGCAATCAGCAGAGTCCAAGTCTTTTGAGTTTTCAATAACGTCATTACTCAAGAATGCAGAGTTAAGAATCGAACACAGACGTGCTGCGGAGAAGCTACTCTATGAATTCAGATACCTGTTTTCTCAAACATCTGAATACGTCGGGAGAACGAACATCACCCAGCACAGATTTGACACAGGAGATCATCCTCCAACTAAGCAACACCCAAGAAGACTTCCATTTGCTAAGCAGGAAGAGATGGCTGAGCTTTTAAATGAGATGCAGCATAATGATATCATTGAACCAGCAACGAGTCCTTGAGCTATAGTTCTTGTGCGAAAAAAGGATGGTTCAACAAGATTCTGCGTGGATTATCGTCGTTTGAATGACATCACGAAGAAAGATAGTTACCCTCTTCCTAGAATTAACGACACATTGGACACACTTGCTGGCAATGAATGGCTCTCGACGTTGGATCTGAAGAGCGGTTATTGGCAAGTAGAGTTACATCCTGACGACCGTTAGAAGAATGCATTCACTACGGGACAAGGATTGTGGAAATTCAAAGTTAAGCCATTTGGATTATGTAGTGCACCTGCAACTTTCGAGCGCCTGATGGAGACAGTGTTAAAAGGACTTTCCTATGAAGTCTGTCTGGTGTACTTGGATGATATTATCATTGTGGGGTGTACCTCTGAAGATAATCTAAGAAACATCCATAAGGTGCTGGAAAAACTCAAAATGGCTAACCTCAAATTGAATCTTAGCAAGTGGAACTTGTTCCGTCGTGAAGTAAGTTATTTCGGCCATATAATCTCTTTTGAAGGTGTGAGAACTGATTTCCAGAAGATCTATGCAATCAAGAACTGGAGTCACCCTGAAAACGTCCATCAACTACGAAGTTTCCTGGGGTTATGTACATACTACTGGAAGTTCATGAAGGGTTTCTCGAGTTTTGCCAGACTACACCACAAGCTGACGGAAGATAGACAGAAGTTCCTGTGGACAGAGGAATGTGAAAAAGCGTTCAAGAGACTTAAAGAGACCTTCACATCATAGCCTATTTTGACGTATCCACAGCCAAACAGTTTATACTTGATACTGATGCAAGCCATAAGTGTCGGTGCTATTCTGTCGCAAGAAGTTGAGGGCCAAGAATGCTTCATTGCCTATTGGAGTAAATGCCTGTCTAAACCAGAGCGATACTGCTGTACCACCAGGAAATAACTACACGTCATCGTAAAAGACATAGAACATTTGCATCATTACCTCTATAGCAGAAGCTTCCTGCTCCGGACTGACCAGACCACGAACTTTTAACTCTGGTGCTGTGTTCGGGTCCATTTCGACCCAGCATCGACATACATGAAATTTTGTATTTATGTAAACTACACTCCGTAAAAAAAATATATAAATTGTCATATAAATTTAATTCAAAAATAGAAAATGAAAGTACAGTTATATTGAAATTAACAACTTTTGTCTCGTTTAAATTCCATTGCGTACACTTAAAAGTGAATGTCCATTTTGTTCATTCGTAATGAACACAGTAGGAGGGTTAAAGTGGTTGCTTAATTTCAAGAAACCGGAAGGCCAAATTACCAGGTAGATACGCATCCTGAAATATGACTACAAGATACGCCATCGTAAAGGGATTCTACATGGTAATGCAGATGCCTTGTCACGGAAGCCCTGATCGAAAGCTGCAAGTACTGCTCCAGACCCGAAGAGAAATACCAGCAGATAAATCCGGTTGCTCGCCAAGCTACAGTCTCAACACTATCAAAACTGGACCACTGGAGTGACCAGGCACTTAGAGAAGTCCAGTTGGATGATCATGACATAAAGACAATATTACAATTGAAGGAGACGACCAGCAACAGACCTACCTGGAAGGACATTTCCACATTTAGCCCCATTACAAAAACTTATTGGGCACTCTGGGACTCCCTTTATATTAGAAATGGCGTACTATGCAGAAAATGGGAATCTGACGATGGAAGGAGTTTCAGATGGCAGACTTTGTTACCAATATCGAAGATTTAGATATTCTAGGGTAGCTGTATAGTAGCCCTACCGGTGACCATTTCGGAGTGATGAAGACTCTACAGAAAGTTCGAGGAGAACGCTTCTACTGGTGCAAAGGACTACACCAATAGTTGCATAACATAATCATGATATTCATTACTAAATCTTTTTCGCATAACGTTAAAATAATTAAACTAATAGTATAAACTTAACTAATAATATAAAATAAAATAAAAATTTAAACTAATTTCCATTTCATCTTTATTAAATTTTTACTTAATATTTTAAAAATATCGGTTATTTTCAAATGTTCTGCTATTCTAAATAATTTTTCTCTTCTCTCGAGCATCTTGAAGATGCCAATTTTACTTATTTACACTATTGATCACATTTTAATTTTCCTGAGGAAAGTGACGACAGAGACACAGAAAAAACGTCATAAAAGAAACTTTTTTCTCTGCATCATGAGGTTCATTTAAGGTTCTCTGCATCATGAGAGGTATGAGTGTTTTCCGAATTCTCCAAAGAAAGCATTTCAGGTAGTTAGAAATTTTCATCACCTTAATTAACGAAGTTATTTATTAAAAACATCGGGTTTATAAAGATACACCAATTGCCACCGTACAAAAAGTTTGTCACTTTCCTCAGGAAAATTAAAATGATCAATGGTGTAACTATGAAAAATTGAAAAATTGGCATCTTTGAGCTGCTCGAGAGAAGAAAAAATAATTTAGAATAGTAAAACATTTGGAAATAACCAATATTTTCAAAATATTACGTAAAAATTTAATGAACATGAAATGAAAATTAGTTTATATTTTTATTTTTATTTATATTATTAGTTTATATTATTGTTAATTATTTATTAGTTAAGTTTATACAAGTTTTTATTATTTTTTTGGTTTTTATTATTAGTTTTTATTTTAACGCTAGGCAAAAAATATTTAGTAATGAATACCATGATTATGTTAAACAACTATTGGTATAGAGTTAGAGGTTATGCCCAGAAATTTTTAAAGTGAAATTTACTAGATAAAAATTTATATTAGTTTATATAAAGATTTGGTTTTTTAACTCAAAATATATTTAAAAGGATAGATATTTACTATGACCAATTTAGCGATTTTTAAAATTTAGAAATGAAGAAGCTCGTACATTTTTTGTCCAAGGAATTTATTTACGCAACCACAATAGCCATTTTAACTCTAGCCATGGCTTAAATATAGAGATAAATTATAAAATGCTGCAATAATAATGATGATAATAGTAAAACCCAGAACCTATTTTTGTTTTTTAAGTATTGATATAAAACTTTGCAGAAAAGAGAATTTAATACAACAGGACATTTATTATTATTATTATTATTATTATTTGTCTATTTTTCCATATAAAGGAATGTAGTAACTGCATAGCTAAAATATTTTAGTTACGGTTAATACAGGATCTCACTGGCAGATTTTAAATTTTTCATTTATTTTGACGATGACTTAAATTATGTATCGCAATTATGCATGTCAAGATAAACTTCTAAGCTACTTCGTTGCCAAATTTAAAATATAGCCAAAAGGTTAAAACTGTACCATTGCTTTATCACGATTTTTTTCAATTTTATTTTAAATATTTTTTAACTTAATTCAAGATCGAAAAAAAAATAAGAACATTTTTTATTTGGTCTAAATGTACAAAATATCTCCAGGTAAAGTATTATCAAATTTTTATTAAAATCACACAATGAACTGATTGGAAGAAAATCATATTTATTGAAATTATATTTTTCCGACTGAGTGAAAATAATGCCTGGACCGGGAGTCGAACCCCAGATCTTTGATTTACAAGGTCAAGGCTCTACCAATTGAGCTATCCAGGCCGACAACCGGTCGGCATTACTCACTCAGACAACCTTTAGGCAGAAACATCTGGTCTATCATGTAGATAGCTAGACAGAAATAAGCCACAGGAAATGGAAAATACCATTAATGGTGTTTTAATAGTGTTTTCCATTTCCTGCGGCTTATTTCTGTCGAGCTATCTACATGATAGACCAGATGTTTCTGCTTAATGGTCGTCTGAGTGAGTAATGCCGTCCGGTTCTCAGCCTGGATAGCTCAGTTGGAAGAGCCTTGACCTCTTAAGTCAAAGATCCGTGGTTCGACTCCCAGTCCAGGCATTATTTTCACTCAGTCGGAAAAATAGAATTTCAATAAATATGATTTTCTTCCAATCAGTTGATTGTATGATTTTAATAAAAATTGTATTTATTTCTCCCATTGTTTAATGGTGTTTTCCATTTCCCGCGGCTTATTTCTGTCGAGCTATCTACATGATAGACCAGATGTTTCTGCTTAAAGGTTGTCTGAGTGAGTAATACCGACCGGTTGTCGGCCTGGACAGCTCAATTGGTAGAGCATTCACCTTTTAAGTCAAAGATCCGGGGTTCGACTCCCAGTCCAGGCATTATTTTCACTCAGTCGGATAAATAGAATTTCAATAAATATGATTTTTTTCCAATCAGTTGATTGTGTGATTTTAATAAAAATTGTATTTCTTTCTCGCATTGTTTAATGGTGTTTTCTATTTACTGCGGCTTTTTTCTGTCGAGCTATCTACATGATAGACCAGATGTTTCTGCTTAAAGGTTGTCTGAGTGAGTAATGCTGACCGGTTGTCGGCCTGGATAGCTCAATTGGTAGAGCCTTGACCTTGTAAGTCAAAGATCCGGGGTTCGACTCCCGGTCCAGGCATTATTTTCACTCAGTCTGAAAAATAGAATTTCAAAGTATTATCCGTTTTTTGTTCTGTTCATTATGAGAAAGAAAATGGCTGAAGTAGTTTTTCATGTACCATTGATGTCTCTATAAATTAAATTACACCAGGGATCATATTTAATTTTTCCCGTTTAAATTGATGTCATTACAGAAGAACAACGTCATAAGAAAAACTTTTACTACGGTGGCAAATAGAGTACCTTTATAAACCCGACGGTTTTTAGTTAATAACTTCGTTAATTAAGGTGATACAGATTTCTAACTACCCGAAATGCCTTCCTTAGACATTCGGAACACATTGATAAATCTCATGATGCAGTGCACATTGTCCTCTGCCCCCTGCTCGCTCCGCTCATTAACTGTTGTGTGATTCTACCCGACTATTTGCAACATTGCCTTCCATTGAATTGGAATATTAATAATACATAACAAAAGAGAAAATTTGAACAATATTATAGAAATTCACCATATTTGGTATCACATTGAAATCCACAATATTTAATATTATATTATTTATAATATGTGAAAAATCTGTTTTAACGTTCGACAATTTAATAACAATTTGCCTATATTTTGAGAGAAAACATATGATGGACAGCTAGGCACACAAAATAAACAACGAGCCACGTGATTCATCTTGAACCACGGAAAGCTAATCTTTTATCAATTGAATCAGGACTATAATTTATTTATCTCGTTGGTCGTTTTCCACACTGTTTATTCTAGACGCTGTAATAGAGCACATAACAGAAATACAATACGAAGAAATGGAAAAACACCCAGGGTAATTGTAATCGAACCCGCTTTACTATGCTCGAAGGCGATTAGCAGTGTGGTGACATATAACCACTCGGCCACGGAAGGGCCAGAAAAAATATAGTTCAACTTTCAAGAAATGGCACTTCGCCCCTCCTCTATTTGGAAGAGTTTACTTTAAGAAAGGGGCGCGCGATTTGAAAAGAATGAATGAGTGAGGGCAGTGATGCCAGATTGGGGATTTTGTCCGCATTTTGGGAATATATTGGACTTCGGGGGCTTTTTGGGGACTGAATATTTGTGGGTAATTGTTTGGGGGATTTTTGAAATTTATGGGGAGAAACCTGAGGAATTTTTCAACTTTTTTGTCTTAAATTGGTCTACCTGATTATTTCACGTTCACTGTTGTGAACTGTAGGGATTTGTCCTTACGCGTACGATAGAGACTTAGCAATTTTCTTTAGCATATAGGGACTTTTTTGAAGTGCCATTTTTTCTCAGGACATCCTCAGAAAATTCTGAGGATGAAAAGACATCCTACGAACATACTCAGCGCCCGTTGTTGTACACCTACTGAATTTAGTATAAATGCAATTGATAATAGGGTTTGATAATACATCTTCACGTTCAACCTAGGGAGAGCTGATGAAACTAAACTAAACTCAGTACTTCACGCAGATTTAAAAATTTTCGACAACCAATATGTATAAAATGTAAATTAATTACTGTAAAATTAATTAATTAAAAGTTAATTAACAAATGTAAAATTAATTGAAAGTTAAGTAACTAGTCTTTATTCATACTAGTCATTCACTAGTTACAATAAAGTTAATAACTAGTGTGTATAGAAGTTATTCTTGTATTTGCCTCCCTTAAATGGATGTTCCCTTTAACCTTTTGACGTGAGCTACACTAAAAATTTTACAGTTTTTCTGAGGGGCTCTCTCAGCCATAGACCTTATATATATAGACTACGCCACCAATAGGACTTCCCATTACAGTTAATTTCTTCAACATGAGGGTGTAATCTGATACCTTCATCCTTTGCGGTCAGCTCAGCATGCCACGTGACATAGCCTTGAGGGAGATTCTTCTATAAGGAAGCACTTATTTTTGTAAGAATCAAACAAAAAATTCTCCCCTTCAAAATGGTTTTTCACAAAAGAAACTTCTTTATAATTAATCTATGACATTTTAGCTTTCCAACGATGCGTAAATCTAAAGGCTTAAATGAAAAGTATGTGTACAATACAGAAATTTAAAAAACTCAAAACTACTTTTTTTTCTAAGGAAAAATCACATAATATTCATTTCCGCCTCTCTCTTCAGGTCCGCATCACGTGATAATTTAGCTGGGGAAGCTAGCTCATCTCGTGGAGAGATAATGGGCCGTATTCTCCCCTCCTTCGGAATCGTAATTTCATGCGGAATGGGGAGATTTCGAGCGGGAATCCGAAGAAGAGTTATTCTCCCAGCAAAAACCGGAATCCAGGCTTTTCGAATTTACGAAATATGGACCTATCTTTTCCGACAGCTCAGAGCAGCCGGAATAGCATTCGTAAACGGAATATTGTGTGGAAAGATAAAATGGCGGACAGTTTGTTGTTATTGTAGTGTATGCCTGTGTTGAAAAAAAAGCACCTTTCTTTTTAATTGAAAGTTTGCCGGAGTTTTTTCAACCGAAGTCTTATGTAAAAGCTTTGTATCCTGAATGAAGGTAATATTTAGCGAAATTTCTTCTTTATATTTTCTGTTAAGTTGGTTATAGTCAATGGTTGTTTACAAGTACAATGCGACTTATATCCCATGTTTTATATGGTTGAATATTTAAGTAATAATTTTTGTGTTTTTGATTTTATAAGTGCTTTATACATTCGTTAATATTTCGTTCATTTTATACCTTGTATTCCATAACTTTTGAGACTTACTCCATGTGATGCACTGTATTCATATTACCTTTTTGTGTTGCATTCATTATGTTAATCTGGGCACTTTTCTCCATTAAAATGACATAATTCATTAAGTCATGCTTTATTATATTTGAAAGCTTAAATAATTTAAGGAACTTTCAACTTGCTTTTAAAGTAATATGTATGTATTTCATAGTTATTACTTATTCTAAATATTGAAGATTTTTGAACTGATAATTAAAAACTTTTGTACTTTAAAAACTAATGCAAACTTTGCAAAAATTGATTGAAATATCCAGCACTTTTAAGTACAAACAACTTTTTCTTAATTTGTTAAAAAATATGTATTAAATTGAATACAGGCTTTGGAAATGCTTTTTGTTTTTTAAATATAACTTTGATTTTTTAGTTGTGTACTATATTTCTGCTCTACACAATGTAAATTTATTTAATATATTTATTTTTACATGCCAGATGAATTATGCCTTCAACAACTCACTTATTACATTTAATAAAATAATAAGTTGTAGTTGAAAATTCAATTATCCCATTGAGTAGTTCCATTATTCTAAATGTTTTACACCCTTCTCTAAGTGTAGAAAATAAAATATTGTGTTAATTACAGTGATAAAAGTAGCATGTAATGAATGATTTTTTCTTTAATCAGAAAAAGTAAATTATTAATAATAAATTATGCGCAAGAACTAGCAAGTACCATTCTTTTGGTCATTTATGGAGTAATTAGTGTTAAAAATATTTCTTGCAATAAAAGAAAAGGATGAAGAAAAGTTGCATAGTAAAAATATATCATTTATGTGTTGATAGTTAATGTAGGGGGAAATTCTTAAAGATTTCTGACAAAAAAATTAAGTAAAATTATTTAACATAGTGTGTGACATAGACAATCCAAATTCATTTATTATAAAATTAGACCAGTAATGGCAAACCTATACAAGAATTTGTAGATTATTATTATTATTTTTTCTTTTTATAATCGTTCATAGGCAAAGAAAATGTTGTATTTTTCCATTAGCCTTACGCAAATGATTTGTTGCTGACTCTTAGTTAACAAAGCACCACATAATGAAAACACATTTAATAGTAACACTTTTAGTAGTAAAAATAAAAGTATTATAATTAATTTTCAATGATTTCTCACAATGTTTTACCGAAGCTGACCTGTGGTGACCTGCAATTGACTCAATCTTATTTCCTCACAACTTTTCTATTTATTATTATTAATTTCCTCCAGCTTTCTTATTTATATTTAATATTTACTTACTTTTCAATGTGTACTAGATCTCTTAATTCTTTAATATTCATTGGTTTCACACAAAAGAGCGAAAGAAAAGATTTCTCTCTTGGAACTTAAATGTACTCAGTAAGACAAGGCTGAGAGCTGAGACAGCCCTCCTACAGAAGAACTCTGACAGACCACCGTCTAAGGCACCCCTCCTGAAGAGGACAATGTAAATTTTGTAGAACTTGAAAACTGATTGTAACTAAAGCCTGGTGAGTATCTAAATTGTGCAATGTTTATATTAAAAAGCTGCACGATTGAGACACATCTCCCTGGTAATGCTTTGGAAAGAAGTCAACGTCACATCTAAGTAGGAATTGTTATACAGATAATAATTTTATATTTTCTTTTTAACTCAAGTTTAAATTGATTTTTTTTTTCTTATTGATATTAATTTTTACTTTATGTCCTTGCTTCAAATTACTTCTATTAATAAAATAACATATTTTTATGATGATTAAAATTTAACTTTTTTGTCTTTAGGATGTGAATTTGTTCAATCGGTAAATCAAATAAAACTTAATTGAACACTAAAGCATAAAATAATTTCTTTCTTTTTTTTTATAATTTGAAGGTTTTAAAATATATTTATTGCTAATACTTAATTTTAATGTCTTGTCTTTGCATAGTTTCATCTTAAAAAAAAAAAAAAAAAAAGTGTATGAAAATGCTACTTATGTCTACTTTTTTGCCTGATGAAATGTTGTACTATTATTTTTATCCGAAACAACTGTTTTTTTTTTTTTTTTTTTCAGAATTACTTTATATTTTACAAGAGCTGCACCCAAGAATTCAATATGTACTCTGTGAATACTGAGTTGGTATAATAATTTCATTTTTAAGCCTTCTGGAAATAGATGTTAACTAGTAAGTAAAAAGCTTCAAAAACTAGCAAATAAACAGTTTCTTTTACTTGTTTTACTAAAAGTTTCTTGTCAGGTACGACCACTCCAAAAAAATTTCTTGACCGCAATTTTATTTTGATAAATTGTATGTTGTGTTATATCAGATTTTAATTTGTTTTACAAATTAAACTGTTCCACCGATCGCAACAAAAATTAGTACATTTATTAATTTCAAATTTATAAATCTATCTAGCGCTGTAACTTTTGATTCAATAGGATAAATTGTTCAAAATATATTCAATAAAAACCCATAAGAATGTTGTCCCCTCCCCCTGCCCTTTGATTATAAATAATAAATTTATTTTTATGTAAATCTGTATCATAAAAAAATATCTGATAAAACTGACATAATAATGATTTTTTTTTTTTTTTTTTTTTTCAAATAATCAAATTTTTCCCCTTGATTTTGTTATTCATAAAAGTAACGTTGACACAGCTTTAACCTCTTTGGTGACTTTTATTATTATTTTTTTGCTATGTGATGATTGATGTCAATTGCAATAACCATTTCAATTTACCGCTAAAATGGCAAACAAAATGTTTGAAACTGCCAAGCGTGTTCCATATTAAAGCTGTGCTGAAAATAGTCGCCAATAATCATTAACGTTTATTTAAATGCTTAAATTATTTAATATATATATATATATATATATATATATAACTGACATCATAATATTTTATTTTAATTATTTATTTATTTTTGAAATATTGATTTCAATCAGTTAAGTTGGCATACATGTTCTTTCTTTTCTTTTTTCCCGTAAGGCAGGCAAAGCCTGCTTTTATACTAATAAAAGAAGATATTTGTACACTGTAAAAAAAAAAACTATTACCAGCTGCAATCTGTGATTTATTTTAATCCAATCACAGAGAATTTCTTGCAAGAAATTCTCTGGATAAAATAAATCACAGATTGCAGCTGCAGATCACAGATTGCAGATTTTTTTACAGTGTATCTTTGCCTGAGTGCGATGTAGATTTAAAATATATATATATATGTCACAGTCTTTTTTCCCCCTTCTAGATAGAGGATTGAATTTGGGAATAAGGCCGATTGACTGTGTAGGTCCTGAGCCTGAGGGATATGCCCTCTGTGGGGGTTTTTCTAAGGGGTCCTAGCCTGTATTTACACAAGTTTCAGAGAAAACCACGGAAAACTCTGAAAGGCTAGTTCGACGAGCGCGACCTGGGATCAAACCCGGCACCTCACGTCTACCAGCTTTTGAGCGCAGAACCGCTCGGCCACTGGTGGACCCTCTAGATAGAGGAATATGTGCAGATTCACAATGCACTTTAAAATTAAAATTTCGATATTTTTAAAAATATGATTTTTTGTGTTTTTCCCCAACATTCTTCTTTGAGCTGTAATTTCCAGCACAGACCAACAATATAACATGTTTACAACTTTTTATTTCATTTATTTATTTTAATATAAAAATGAAACACTTCTTTGCACATGAAAGTTAAATTTAAAAATTATTCCTGTTTAAACAAAAATAGCTGCTAAAATTGATGTCATAATAGATGATTTATTTATTTTTTAAATGTTCATTTAAATTAATCGAATTGTCTTATAGGTTTTTTCCCCTTGATTTTATCATCCACAAACTAAAATGGGTGCAGTTTTAGTATAGAATCACCTTCGCGACTTTTATTATTTTTTGCCACTTTGGTGATGAATTAAAATGGCTATTGCAATTGCATAATAAAAGACTTCCGAAAATCGCTCGAGCTACTTAAGAGCCAGTTTTCAAATTTCATCAAGAGATCTTATACTAAAGCTGTTTCTTGATGTCAATGCATTATTAGTTTATTTTGAAATAACAGTGTTTCTAATCAACATAATGAACCTCAAATAATTGAATATCATTTATATTTTCTTAATAGCTGTACGTATATGATAGCACATAACTATGGCTTTGATTTGCTGAAAATAGAGCACAGCTTTAGTATGGGACACCCTTGGCCAAATTTGTGACTTTTTTTTTATTGTTTTAGTAATGGCAACAGTTTACAGTGTTACATTTCAGAAAATTGGGCGTTTGGTTTATTAGGATTATTAAGGGTGGGGTAAGGGTTTCAGCGTAAAAAAACACTTTTTTGCGATTTTTTTTCTCAAATATGGATTAAGCAATTTCATTCGAACCTTTTGTACATTAATGAGCATACTTTTGACAATGTTGTGTAATTTTTTCATGCAGAATTATTGAATCATAAGCCGGTAACAGAGCTTCCCCCAGAACGTCTTGGGAAAAAAAAAAAACAATTTGCGGTGTTCACCATAACTCGGCCGGAAATTATCTGAAAATAAAAAACCATGAAAATTAGTTAAATTATAATCAAATCTTCCCCCCAACGTTCTCTGATAATTTGATTTTTTTCATTTAAAAATTTTTGGCGGCCATCAAAAGTGTGAACTGTTATTTTCTACGAAAAATTCCGCAATTTTGTGGGTGGGAAACACCCTTAATGTAAAAAAAAAAAAAAATAAGTAAACGTTGGGGGGCGGTATTTTATATGTGAAAAATGTGTACAAAGTTTGAAATGAATCGGTCAAGTAGTTTTTAAATGGCAGTGAACACGGACTTTGAAAAAGTAGTTTTGAGAAAAACGCGTCTAAAGTTTATGAACTAAAAAAGCGAAGAAAAAAAATTATATTTTTTTTATTATTATATTAATTTATTATTTTTTTTTTTACATTAAGGGTGTTTCCCACCCACAAAATTGCGGAATTTTTCGTAGAAAATAACAGTTCACACTTTTGATGGCCGCCAAAATTTTTTAAATGAAAAAAAAAAAAAAAATTATCAGAGAACGTTGGGGGGATGATTTGATTATAATTTAACTAATTTTCATAGTTTTTTATTTTCAGATAATTTCCGGCCGAGTTATGGTGAACACCGCAAATTGTTTTTTTCCCAAGACGTTCTGGGGGAAGCTCTGTTACCGGCTTATGATTCAATAATTCTGCATGAAAAAATTACACAACATTGTCAAAAGTATGCTCAATAATGTACAAAAGGTTCGAATGAAATTGCTCAATCCATATTTGAGAAAAAAAATCGCAAAAAAGTGTTTTTTTTACTCTGAAACCCTTACCCCGCCCTTAATGAAAAAATAAGCTTTTAAAAGATTAGCTTAATATCAAGTAGCTGCTTATAAAAAATATGTAAATAAAAAAATAAGCTTTCAAAAAATTAGCTTATTATGAAGTAGCTGCTTATAAAAAAAAAAAAAAAAAAAAAACACTTATGTTGTTGCAAGTTGTGAATTTTTCATTACATTTTATTTTAACAGATACTTACATATTACAGAGAGCCAAAAATGGATCTTATAGTGAGGAATATGGCATTTGAGATTGTTTTTTAATAATATGTTGGTTAATTTTTGTTTTTCATTCATGATCTATTATAACTTGGGAGTGATTCATAATTTGATATCATAGTTAATAATTTTGAATCCATTAAATGTGGAGTTCAAACTCAGCACTAGCATTTCAGCCTAGCAGTTCTGAGATTTTTCTGAAACTTGCATGAATTTGAGCCCGGACTCTTTAGAAAGAGACCCACAGAAAGAACGCCACCCAGGCCTAGGGTCCTCTCATAGTCAGTTTACCTTAAACAACACAACACCCTCCATTATATGTGATGTTGTGGTGGGGGATGATCTTTTAAGAAGAATTTTCTTAAATGAAATCGATTGTACAAATACAGGTAATTCAGAAAATTGTGAAGTTTCAATTAATATGAAGAATCAGTGTAATGCCCAATAACGGTAAAGAGCAAAACTGGATTGTGTTCTGTGGGTTGGAACTGATTGACTATGCAAGGGTTCTAAGCCATATTTATGCAAGTTTCAGAGAAAACCATGTAAAACTCCAAACTGCTCAGATGAATTTGACCTAGGATTGAACCCAGCACCTTCTTTCTTACGAACATATCAAGTGAGAGACATTTCATTCTGCTACTTTACTTGAACACACACAGCGTGGTCAATTTTCCCAAAAGATAGTCTAAAATATTGATGACCCGCTGATCTCGAATCTTTTAAAAACCATTAATACATTTCACTGACAGCTTTAAAAAGAAAAAATAATAACTAATGGCTGAGCTGCCATTTTTTTTAAGTGAAAAATACAAGACAATTTAACATTTTTTTCTGGCAATCCTAATTGCATAAATTTCATAGGTAGTCTGAATAAATGTTATTTCATAACATATTAGAGGTGAAATTAATAGTAAATTGAGGTAGAGTGTATGTATGGGGGGGGGAGGGTATATTTTTTTTTCTTCTCACAGATACGAAGCTTCAGCAGACGTCTAACACACAGACAGCCAGCTTCTGAATGGTCAAATCATGTTTGAAACACCTTTAAACATGTAAAACCCGGTTGATGGGTAGATTAGAGGTTCACTTTCTGCTTGGCGAACTTCCGTAGCGAGAAACTGCCAATCCTTGTAAACATAACTTAACAATTCTATTATGACGCATTATGGAGAGATTTGATTGGTTCTTTTGTTTTTTATTGATTTGAGTGTATTTTACATTGCACTAGAGCCACATTATGGGGAATTAGTCTATATTTGATTGGTTCATTTGTTTTTTATTGATTTGAGTGTATTTTACATTGCACTAGAGCTACAATTAAAAATAAAAAATATTTTTCCACAAATCATGGCATACTAGCAATAACTCTGTTTCCTATGAATAATTAAGACATTAATAAAATTCAGCTTATATGTTTTAAAAAATTCTTTCAAATTTCTTCATGACAAATTATCTAAAACCTCTGATGAAGAAATTACTTGAATATAAAATTATATAACAAGTAAGCTAACCATTAAATTAATAATTTAACCAGTC
Source organism: Salticus scenicus (assembly GCA_963930645.1). NCBI lineage: Eukaryota > Metazoa > Arthropoda > Arachnida > Araneae > Salticidae > Salticus > Salticus scenicus. The sequence continues at coordinate 28,761,823 of OZ005662.1, forward strand.
ACCATATTTAAACGAGTATAAATTTAAAATTATTCAACCAATTAACTAAATAATTAAAAAAAAAAGAACTCCATTAAATCAATAAACAATTCTAAAACTATAAAAATTTCATGTTAATTTTTTTAATTTTAAGGTAAATAATTGGTAAAAATCACAAATTAAGTACACAATAAAAATGAAATACACATTAATAAATGAATAATTCAACAATAGAAAAAATTAGATAAAGTATTGTTAGGTGAGATAAAACCTCGCAATATGATACATTCAAAATGCAATGCTATACAGCAAATACTGTATTCGGATGATATTCATGTTTTAGTGTTATAAAGCAATCGAATCCATACCATATGTAGTAGGAATAAAGTATGTGATGTGAATAAATTTTATGAAAATTTTACTACATTAATCATACGATTTATAGAACGGTAATTTTTTGACCGGTCACTTTTTTAAATTTTAGATGTATCTTTCTTTTCAAACACACTTTGAAATATCTGTTTAAGTAGAACTAAATATGAGTGATTTTAAATATCTGAGAAAATACAACCTTCGAGTGGTTGTTTGTTTACTAACAAGCGTGATTTTTCTCTAACTGCTGATTGGTTTGAGCGTCTCAAATACGTCACTTCCTCTCGAATGCTTCGGAATGATTTCGCATACGGAATTCAATGAAGGGAGAATAGAGGTTTCCATTCGGATCGGGATTTAGACTCCATTCCGGCTAGTGTCCATTCCGATTACGTTCCATTTTCCGGTTTAGGGAGAATACGGCTCTATGAACTTTAATTTTAGCAATATTTTGCTTCGAGTTTCAAAGATACTACACCAGGCGGCGATCGGATCATTTTCATCTACTCGGCTGAATTAATGCGGAACAGAAAGCTTCAGATTTCGCGCTGCTTGCCCTATCTCGTATTTCATCCTATAGTCTTAATCCGTGCAATGTAAACAAGAAAGAAGCAGTACTATCCGCGTTTGTAATGATCGATAGATGGCGATTTTTCAGCTCCTGTTAGTAAATATTACAGCCACGTGTATCTATTTTTTTCTTTTTGTTATTCTACTTGATATTCGTACTATCATTTCTCCGCCATTACATCATGGAAAATTGATTGCTTTTGGAAAAAAATATTTCAGTTTATTCAAAGTTCGATCGGAAGTAGATTTTTAACTGAAGTTGAACAAATATTAATTTCAAATCATCTGATTAATTCTTTACTTCCATTAGCCGATGCAACTGAAATTTTAAATTTGTCATTTGGAAATAAATGGAAGCTTAATTCTGGATTTCTTGGTCCTTTGGAGTTACACTGGAGCACACAACAGTATGTGTTATCTTTTTTACCGGATTTATTAATTTTTATTCAATAAATATATGTGAAACTAAACATCGGCTAGCAATGGCGGATTGATGGAATTCGAATTAAAGCATATTTATTGTAATTTCCCCTTAGCCCACCAGAGGGCGAGCATTTCATTACAATCGCCGATCGCTTCCACCCCCCCCCCTTCCCCCAAAAGAAGAACGTCATCTATCGGTCATTACTGTCGCGAATTTTTAATGCGTGTCTGTAACGCTTGCCTTTAATTTTTCATCTTGATAATGACATTTATTATTCATGGATATATTCTGTTAAAAAAAATCCCGAAACGGCATCGGAGTATCTAGAATATAGAACTATAATTTCTATTAAAATACTGGTATGCTCGTACTCAAACAGAAATACCCCCACATTCAGATGTCCGCTGTTAAGGATCCTTAACTATAGATCTTTAAAAAGATGCATTTTCATTGGTCAATCAAAATGTAAACAATCTTTATTTCCGACTTTCCTTAAAATAGAAATTCAGATGTCCGTTTAAAGATCTTTAACTTTAAGGATCCTTAAATTCTTAAGGATAGCTCTACACCTCTCCTTAAACTTAAAGATCGGCAGCCATCTTGTTTTTCTGTGTGTGATGATTTTGCATTATTTTTATCATTTTTTTTTTTTTTTTTCGAATAAAGTAAGTAATAAAGTATTTTTCTCAAGTCCTTACTTATACTGTCCTTATGTATGAGATATTATAGATGCATTTGTACTGCCTTAATAAAATAATTTTGATTTTTTTCGTATGCACTGCGAACGCGAACAAGGCTTATCTCGCATGGCTTATCTATAGTTAAAAGTAAATAGTTGTCATTCCGTTCAAAAACGATTTCATTTTTCATTTCTTTCAATGGGCTACCGGTACCGTATAATAGGATGAAACCGTATGGTTATTTAAATAGTCAATTTCATAATAGCAGGCTCATTATAAGATATCGCTTCAGTTAAGATACTGATGCAATAACATTGTTTACGTTTAATCGGTTTCATGAAAGTTTGAAATATAGAAAGTATTCATTTGACTGTAGGTACCGTTTACTTATTATTATTAAGGAGCATTGTTATTTAAATAGTCATTTCCATAATAACATGCTCATTATAATAAGATATTGCTTCAGTTAAGATCCTGATGCAAAAAGATTATTATAGTTTACGTTTAATCTGTTTCATGGAAGTATGAAATATAGAAAGTATTCATTTGACTGTAGCTACTGTTTACTTATTATTAAATAGCATGGTTATTTAAATAGTCAATTTCATAATATGCTCATTATTATAAGGTATTGCTTCAGTTAAGATCCTATGATACAATAATATTATTATTGTTTACGTTTAATCTTCCATCTTTTGTAATGTATAAATTTAATGTGTGACTGATTTTATTGAGTGATATTTCTGCAGTGAATAACCACATGAACAGGTTTTTTTTTTTTTTTTTTTTTTTGAGAAAAGATAAAAAGACCTGAAAACATTTCAATTTTTAACTATCATGATAATGGTAGTAAGTTTATGTTTGTTAAAAGAAGTATACTTTCCCACACCATGCAGATTTTCACTTAAAATTTTTGAATTTATATATACAAATATTCAAAATTTTGTTATGTTCATATTGAACAAGAATGTAAATAAGTGCTATTTTCATCTGTTTGATATGTTTCTGATTCCAAAATAAGTGAAGTAAGGGTTATTAAATTACAGATACGAAAATTTTATATCGTTTATGAAAACACTTATTCATAAGATTTATTATAAATTTGTAAGATATACGTGAATATATTTTTATGTAGTTATCTATGATAAATATTTTTATTACCTATACTATGAATTTCATGACTGTAAAAATTATTAAGCATAATTTAATTTGTATAGTTAATAATAAAAATTTATACTAACACTCATTTAAGACATTCTCAGAAGAAATAAACAGAATTTTTAAAAATAATATTCATTAAATCACATATAAAGAAACTGATTATTAGAATAGAAGAAGATGCTACCTTAGCCAGAGGAAGTCGAGAATATCATCAGTCACGCTAGCTGGTAGAATTTTGCAAGGTATTAAATTTTATTACTTTATCCCCCACATTCAGATGTCCGATGTTAAGGATCCTTAACTAAAGATCTTTAAAAAGATGCATTTTCGTTGGTCAATCAAAATATAAACAATCTTTATTTCCGACTTTCCTTAAAATAGAAATTCAGATGTCCGTTAAAGATCTTTAACTTTAAGGATCCTTAAATTCTTAAGGATAGCTCTACACCTCTCCTTAAACTTAAAGATCGGCACCGGCAGCCATCTTGTTTTTCTGTGTGTGATGATTTTGCATTATTATTATTTTTTTTTTTCGAATAAAGTAAGTAATAAAGTATTTTTCTCAAGTCCTTACTTATATTGTCCTTCTGTATGAGATATAGATGCATTTGTACTGCCTTAATAAAACAATTTTGATTTTTTTCGTATGCACTGCGAACGCGAACAAGGCTTATCTCGCATGGCTTATCTATAGTTAAAAGTAAATAGTTGTTATTCCGTTCAAAAACGATTTCATTTTCATTTCTTTCAATGGGCTACCGGTACCGTATAATAGGATGAAACCGTATGGTTATTTAAATAGTCAATTTCATAATAACAGGCTCATTATTATAAGATATCGCTTCAGTTAAGATACTGATGCAATAACATTATTGTTTACGTTTAATCGGTTTCATGAAAGTTTGAAATATAGAAAGTATTCATTTGACTGTAGGTACCGTTTACTTATTATTATTAAGGAGCATTGTTATTTAAATAGTCATTTCCATAATAACATGCTCATTATTATAAGATATTGCTTCAGTTAAGATCCTGATGCAAAAAGATTATTATAGTTTACGTTTAATCTGTTTCATGGAAGTATGAAATATAGAAAGTATTCATTTGACTGTAGCTACTGTTTACTTATTATTAAATAGCGTGGTTATTTAAATAGTCAATTTCATAATATGCTCATTATTATAAGGTATTGCTTCAGTTAAGATCCTATGATACAATAATATTATTACTGTTTACGTTTAATCTTCCATCTTTTGTAATGTATAAATTTAATGTGTGACTGATTTTATTGAGTGATATTTCTGCAGTGAATAACCACATGAACAGGTTTTTTTTTTTTTTTTTTTTTTGAGAAAAGATAAAAAGACCTGAAAACATTTCAATTTTTAACTATCATGATAATGGTAGTAAGTTTATATTTGTTAAAAGAAGTATACTTTCCCACACCATGCAGATTTTCACTTAAAATTTTTGAATTTATATATACAATTATTCAAAATTTTGTTATGTTCATATTGAACAAGAATGTAAATAAGTGCTATTTTCATCTGTTTGATATGTTTCTGATTCCAAAATAAGTGAAGTGCGGGTTATTAAATTACAGATACGAAAATTTTATATCTTTTATGAAAACACTTATTCATAAGATTTATTATAAATTTGTAAGATATACGTGAATATATTTTTATGTAGTTATCTATGATAAATATTTTTATTACCTATACTATGAATTTCATGACTGTAAAATTTTTGAATTTATATATACAATTATTCAAAATTTTGTTATGTTCATATTGAACAAGAATGTAAATAAATGCTATTTTCATCTGTTTGATATGTTTCTGATTCCAAAATAAGTGAAGTGCGGGTTATTAAATTACAGATACGAAAATTTTATATCTTTTATGAAAACACTTATTCATAAGATTTATTATAAATTTGTAAGATATACGTGAATATATTTTTATGTAGTTATCTATGATAAATATTTTTATTACCTATACTATGAATTTCATGACTGTAAAATTTTTTAAGCATAATTTAATTTGTATAGTTAATAATAAAAATTTATACTAACACTCATTTAAGACATTCTCAGAAGAAATAAATAGAATTTTTAAAAATAATATTCATATCACATATGACGGTATGGAAAAGAAACTGATTATTAGAATAGAAGAAGATGCTACCTGAGCCAGAGGAAGTCGAGAATATCATCAGTCATGCTAGCTGGTAGAATTTTGCAATGTATTAAATTTTATTACTTTATGCCTTGCAAGATGACTACTTGCTGGCTTTAAAATGAAGAATGTGCTGTCCTTAAAACAGAGATGGTAATCAAGAGCTAATTAAGGTATGTACTCCATTCGGCATTTTTAAAATATGTAATTAATTATATAAGTTTCATCACATAAGTTGTGCTTTTTATTTTTAGTTATTCATAGCTTTATTTAGGGACCTGTGTGCATACTTAAAGTCTCTTTATTACCTAGTATACTTTCTATTTTAAATTTTGTAATTACTGTATGTATGAATATCTGAATAACTTTCATACGTGGAGGGAGCGAAATTCAACTTGGACATTCATGCTAGCTAGTATAAATTTGGAAGGCATGTAATGTTTTACTACCATGCCATCCAAGATGACTACTTGCTGGCATTTAAAAGAAGAATGTTTAGAATTCGATGTTGATGAAAATCAAAATAAATAAAGGTATGTATTCTGCATTTTTATAAAATTATGTATTTATAAAAGCTGGCTCACATGTTCTGAATTATTCTTTTTATTTTTGCTTTGCATATTTAAAATATAACTTACTCTGTGTATTAGTTATTTCAATTTAAAATTCATGTGTGTATATATACTATATATATTTAACAGGTGTGTTATGCATTGCAATAACATAAGAATATAATTGTCAAAGGAAAAAAAATATATATATATTTATTCATGATTTTGTTTTGTTATCGATTGTGAAGAATTTCTTCTCAGTACAAACCTAATGCTATATCCAAACAAAAATACTAAATAAAAGATAAAGATTTTAAAATATTCGGTAAAACCTTTAATAAAGAAAAAAATATATATATACGCATATGTATGTACTACATTATTATTATTATTTCTAAAGCTATTTTTCATAAAAGGTTAAAAGTGAGTATTTTAACATATTTTTATTTTCTCTTACCCATAGGGTCGAGAAAGTATTGTTTTAGGGTCAAATTTTCAAACGTGAGTTTTTGTTATATTTACATGTTCTCAGGTGCCCTGAATACGAAAATCATGTTTTTAGCGAATGGTTTGTGTGTCTGTTATCAGCATATCTCAAAAACAAATAGTAGCAGAAATTCCAAACTCGGTATTCTAAATGTGCATCATATAGGGATGCTGCAGTAAGCTTTTTGTTGAGATGAAGCAAATGGTTCATGTACAGGGACACTCAAAAGTATTCAAATACATTATGTCTATGGGGGAAATTGCAGGTAAGTAGAGTTTAACATCTATAGACTGCACTAAACCAAATGAAACAAATATATATATTTTTTGTTATTAAGATATTCAACTGGGAAAATTTTTTTGTGTATGTAGGAGCGGGGAGAAGCCCCCTCCCCTTGAGGGGAGTAAATTTTCATGATGGGTATCTTTCAAAAGAGCTCGCCAATACCTTTAAAACGAATGGTTGAACCATCGATCTGCGATAATCTATAATAATAAAAGGAAAGGTTTGTCTGTCTGTCTGTTCTTCTATACGTTCAGCCCCTATTGAACGCATAAGTACAAGAATTGACATACGGATGCTGGGGAGCCTTTCCAAGGTCCTCCTGAAAAAAAACAGAATTTAAAAACTTTAATTGGTTGTGGAGATATTAATTAAAATGTCGACTCATGTCTAATCAAAAGAAAAAGTGGGAAATAAATTAGAAATATTAGTCTGATCGTTAAAAATTTAGTATCACTAGGGGGCTCTGCCCCCTGCTCGCTCCTCTCACCAACCACCGAGGATCCCCCGACTCGCTTCGCTCATTAATCCCTGCGGGATTCTACCCGACTATTCGCAATTTTGCCTTTCATTGAATTGGAATATTAATAATAAATAACACAAGAGAGTTGAACAATATTATAGAAATCCACCATATTTGGTATCGCATTGAAATACACAATATTTAATATTATATCGTTTATAATATGTCAAAAATCTGTTATAATGTTCGACAATTTAATAACAATTTGCCATTATTTTGAGAGAGAACATAAAATAAACAACCATAGCACTAATTATTTAGAACAGAGAGAAATTCTTGACATCTAAATCATTTAGCGTTACAACTTTAGTATATGATCGACTTGTTAAATTTTTGTCACTGTTTGACGATGAATTTTTTGGGTGTTATTGCTTGATTAAAGAAATTATGAACTTATTTTTTCTAATGCCTATATTTATTTTACTATTGAATTTTTTTAAGTTAATTTAGGACAGTATGTAATACTCTGCATTTATTTCCAGCGTACAGCAAGGTTTAAAATGGTGCTTCCAACACTAAAGATGCAACTTTTTAAAGTGCATTTTTTCTAGAATATGATTTAGTCAGGTTAAAGATAAATATCTTATGCGATTATTGCAATTATTTAAAAAAATTCATTAGTAGTAGTAGTACGACAGGACAATTTCTTTCAGATAGCGATTTTGCATTGTCGCCACTTATTGTATTACACCATGACTTTGCCAAGATGCCTGTCAATATCTGATTTTACCATTTAATTTCTTAAACTGTATTAAATACTATGGAACAACTTTAGTATATCCCCACAACGATATTTGGCGATTATGTCTAAATCATTAATGATACAATCATAATCTAAATCATAAATTATAAAACATAAAATCATAAATCCAAAATAAACAACATATAGGCTGCCATATTATATCGCAAACAGTCCAGAACGACATCGTTATCGTTCAAAACAACGCCAAAGAAAAATCGACAAATTCAACTGTAGGGAGACACTAAAGTTATATCAGTACTAAATTAAATCGAAAAAAAAAAAAAAATAAAAAAATCACATTTTTCGAAATCTACTGATAAGTGAAAAATTCATCCTTGATTGTTTTGTAAAAACGAATTGCCGGTTTGAAGTATTCGAGATAGACCATCACCATTCATAAATTGGATTGGTTTTGAATATTTGTTGACAATATTTTCTGAATAAGTGTTGATGATGGCTCCTGAATATTTGTTGGCGATATCTGCTGAATAATTATTATTGTTGGCGATATCTACTGGATATTATATTGATCATGACATCTTAATAGTTGTTGGGGATATCTCCTGAACTTGTGTTGATTTTGGTCTGAATATTTGTTGGCTACACCTTCTGGATATGTACTGATTACACCTTGATTTTTTTTTTTTACATATATATTATGTAATATTAAATTTAGAAAATAAAAAATGAGCGTGGAGAAGGAAATTTAATGATACTGGATAATTTAATTTAATTTATAAAGACATCAATGGTACAGGAAAAACTACTTCAGCCATTTTCTATCTAATAATGAACAGAACGAAAAACGGATATTTTACCTGGAGATATTTTGTATATTTAGACCAAATAAAAAATTTTCTTCGTTTTTTCCCTCTTGAATTAAGTTGAAAAATATTTAAAATAAAATTGAAAAAAGTCGTTCTAAAACAATGGTACAGTTTAACCTCTTGGCGAAATTTTTAATTTGGCACCGAAGTAGCTTAGACGTTTCTCGCGAAAATCTTGACATGCATAATTGCTATAGATAATTTAAGTCATCGTCAAAATAAATGAAAAATTTAAAATCAGTCAATGAGGTCTTGTATTAGCTGTAACTACAACATTTTAGCAATGCAGTTACTACATTCGTTTATACAGAAAAAAAAAAAAAAAAGTGCCCTGTTGTATTAAATTCTGTTTTCTGCAAAGTTTTAAATCAATGCTTAAAAAACAAAAATAGGTTGCGAATTTTATTATTATTATCATTATTATTGCAACATTTTATAATTTATCTCTATAGGAAAGCATGGTTAGAGTTAAAATGGCTATTGTGGTTGCGTAAATGAATTCCTAGGCGAAAAATGCACAAGCTTCATTTCTAAATTTTAAAAATCGCTAAATTGGTCATAGTAAAGATCTATCCTATTAAACATGTTTTGAGTTAAAAAACAAAATCTTTATATAATGAACTAATATAAATTTTTATCTCATAAATTCCATTTTAAAAATGTCTGCGCTTAATCTCTAACTCTATACAAATAATTGTCTAACATAATCATGGTATTCATTACTAAATCTTTTTCGCCTAACGTTAAAATAAAGAAACAACTTCAGTATATCACCGCCACGATATTTGGCGATTTTTTGATGGCGATTATGGTTAAATCATAAATCTAAAAATCATAGTCTAAATCATAAAATCATAAATGATAAAATCATAATCTAAATCATAAACCATAAAATCATAAATCCAAAATAAACAACATATAGGCTGCCATATTATATCGCAAACAGTCCAGAACGACATCGTTATCGTTCAAAACGGCGCCAAATTCAGCTGTGGGGATATACTGAAGTTATACCACAATATAAACTAAAATAAAAATATAAATTAATTTTCGTTTCTTCTTCATTAAATTTTTACATAATATTTTTAAAATATCGGTTATTTTTAAATGTTTTGCTATTCTAAATATTTTTTTCTTCTCTCGAGCATCTCAAAGATGCCAATTATTCAATTTTTCTTATTTACACCATTGATCACATTTTAATTTTCCTGAGGAAAGTGACATCAGAGACACAGAAAAAAAACGTCACAAGAGAAACTTTTCCCTCCGGTGGCAAATAGAGTACCTTTATAAATCCGCATTTTTACTTAATAACTTCGTTAATTAAAATGATAGAAATTTGTAAGCAGCTGAAATGCCTTCCTTGAAGCAGTCGAAATACACTGATATATCTCATGACGCGGAGAACCCTGCCCTCCGCGAGAAGTTGCTGTCGCAGACAAAAAAATTTGACGCCAGAGACAGTTACTTTTTTTTAATATATAGAGAAATGAAAGGGGCAATTTTTCTGAATCTTAGAGTGCAAGCGGCTTATCGGTATAACAATTAGATTTTTTAAAATTAACTAAAGTATGAATTTTTTGTGGCAACATCATTTCAAATGTCAGACTACTGTCTGAGATGAAAAAGGAAATGATTGTAACCGATTAAGATGTCATGTGTTTTATAGTGGGGGGGGGGGAATTGCAATTTTCAAATTTTTATTCACGTTACATTTGAAATAATATTCGACCTAGACAGCGTATTATAAAGCTACTGTTCAGTTTTCTTGAAAATGTGTGAATAAACAAAAAAATTACATTTTTATTGGGAATTATATTTATCACGACTCATGTGACCAAAACACAATGTAAGATTAAGTTTTGTTTTAAATTTTCAGTATTTTAAATTGAGATATACCGTTGAAATTTCATAATATTTGATTTTAACGCCCGATAATTCAATTGTGAATATTTTTGGAAGTGTAGAATTATTAGGAAGGGCTTGAGGAGGGGAAGGGGCAAAAAAAGAAAAATGAGTTACAGCGTTTGAAATTGGTATTATTAGGTTTTAAGGCAAGATAAATCGATTGTGGATATTTTCAAGTGTAAAATTATTAGAAGGGACGGAAAGGGGAGGGGGAGGCAAAAATGTATAAACATGAGTTTAACTCGCTCTGATCCGGAACAAAATTCGAGTTTCTGTTGTTTGGCTGGTGCTGCCATCTTTCACCAGCTTATGGAGCTAGAAGTCGTACTTCGTCCCTATGAGGCGCTCCTAATAACGGGAGACGAAACCCTCATGCCTTAAAATAAGTCTGGTAGTTCCACTACCGGTGCTCGGAATTTCCGAGTGGCACACGACAACAACAACAGGAACGGTTGTTTCAGAGAAAATGACGGAAAATCCAGAATGCTTTTATTCTTTTATATTTTGCAGAGTTTCGAATTCTGATACTCCGTTCACATTTCATACTACAGATTTTTAACAGTATTTAGCCCAGAATTACGTAAATTTTGGAGAAAACCACAAAAAAGCCAGACATAAATCGTTTATATCATTTTTGTATCTCAGCTTCTAATTCGCATAATTTCAAAAATAATATGTCATTTTAAAACTTATTTGAATTGAATTTCAAGAGTAGATGCCACAAATCTCTGTCGTCTTAAATTAATCGACTACCATATGTAATGGAATTTGAGATTTCACATGATTTACATGTTTTAAGGTGTCCTGATTAGGTTTTCTTTTGTATCTCAGCTACTAATTAAAATAATTTCATAAGTAATACATCATTTGAAAGCTTTGTTTATTTGGAATCGAACAGTAGATTACAGAAATTTCTACCGCCAGATGGCGCTGTAATATTTTAAAATTTCAATATTTCAGATTCTAATTATGATTACATTTTTTTTAATACATCATTCAAAAGATATTTTAAAGTACATTTATATTATCGAAAGTGGAATTCGAGATTTCACCCCATTTACACGTTTTGAGGTTTCCTGATTAGGTTTTATTTTGCATCTCAGCTAATTGAGTTACACCGTTCAAAATTGGTATATGTATGTTAATTAGGAGGGGCTGAAAGTGTGGGGAAGAAATAGGCATGCACCATGCGCGTATCTCCTAACTTGTGCGCGCTCAGCACGCATGGGTCTGCGCTGCCAAAGGCAGTGGGGAACCCGGTGTGAGTTTTTTTTTTTTTTTTTTTTTTTTTTTTAGGGGAACGAAGGGTCAGGGAAGGAATACACGCAAGCAGCACGTGTATTCCTTAACTTGTGCACGGGACTGCGCTGCCGAAGGCAGTGGGGACCGGGAGCGACTTTTTACCCAATCAGAAATGATTTTTTTTTTATTTCTTTTCTTAACACTAAAAGTTATTGTTAGTGATTCATTACTTTTAGTGATTCATTTGAAAATGCTGACCCGCTAGTACACAATAATAACCAATAAATGCACCTAAATCATGGTTCATGATTTAAAAAATCTTACATATAATACGAAGTGCAGAAAATGCATGAAAAATCTATACTGTAGCAATGACTATCATGTCTCCCTTTCCCGTCTTTTTTTTCTTTTTAATACAATTAAAAAACATAAAATACACTGAAAAAATTAAGTTCCTTTAAAAAACATTTAAAACACTAAAATCTTATTTACAGATACTATGATGATGGTTTCAAAAAAGAAACAGAAGTGAAAATAAAAGCCACCTAAAACAATTAATTATCCTCAGCCAAATGGCAGATTTTTGATTAATTTAATTAAAAATTGCCTCTGTTACGAAAGCAAAACCAATAAGCTCCCGCTAAGCGGCTAAACTAATGAGATGGAAGTGCCGATAGGGTTACACAAGGAGAAGGAAGGAGAACAAATTCTCGCGACCGCCCGATGGGTTTGCCAGGTACAGTGCGTTACCGCCAGTTTGGGGGCTCTGGATTCTGGGATGAAACCAAAAAGACATTATTGATGATTTTGTTTGTTTTCAACATATTTAGTTAATTTTTTTGGTTTGCCAAAAAAGGATAATATCTTATATATGCAGTAAAAGAGACTCCAGATATAACACAGAATTTTGCCATTGTGGCGAGTTTTTGAAAATATGAACAAAACAACAATGAACTAAATTTTTTCCAGAGCTTTTAAAATGTTAATAACAGGTATTTGTGTGGTATTTACATCCAATGCTTAAAATATTTTTGTTAATATCTATGGAATTTCATGATTTTTGAAGAAAACTATATTTAAAAATTGTCTTTTGTGTTGAATTTGTCCTTTAAGCAAACCGGAAAAGTCCTATCCCACACCATGTTAAATTCATTAACTTTATATACCTTTCTCTAAGAATTAGTGAAAAATAGTCATAAATTTTTCATGGCAGTCAGAATAGCATGTTTTAGATACTTTAATAATATACCATTCTTTTTCTTGTGAAACTAAAAAATTATTAATAATTACTTATTGAAAATCACTTTTGAATTAACATTTTTGGTAAAATTTCACTGCCTAAAATAAATAATTCTTAAGAAATCATCAAACCCCTGGTTAAGATACAATATAACCTAATGTAAGTGTCAGTAAAAATCTGTTCTAAAGTTTCATGGATATTTAAAAAATAGGAACATGAAGCTGAAAAATCCTGTGTTTGATAAAAACTCATTTAATGATTTAATTGACAATAGTAAATTATGAAGTGTACTTAGAAAAAAAAAAAAAAAAAAAAAAATAACATTCATTTTATATACATAAACATGTGTGATACATCATTGGAAAGATAATAAGTTTAAACTATTAAATGATATAAAAACAAATATATATATCTCTTCCCCTTTGAATTGTTTTGGGTACGGGTTTGTTTTGTTTGTTGGAAAAGATAAAACCATGTTTTAGAAACATTTTTTTGTTTTAAGAAGAAAAACGCAGACGCATATAAACAATTTGCATAATAAACTATCATACAACAGTTCTCGCTACTAAGTATATTTTTAGAGTCTTTTCTTCAATAAATTTTCAATAATATGCAAATGCATATTTTATCCCCAAAATATCCTACATTTATAATTAAAACAAAACATATATAAAATAATTTATTAAAGTATTATTTAACGAAGTTGTTTTAAAATCAAGGTAATCTGAATATATTATAAATTATCTATAATTTCAGATAAATAGATGTTTGTAACAAAATGTATCAACAGAAAAAATATTAAAATTTTTCTTCTGAAATCTAAATTTACGATCTGTAAATTGTAAATAATAACAACAAACTTATTCAAATTCGAGATTTGTTCGTATTATTCGATATGTGTATGATGCGATTCTGTATTCTGATTGGCTTATCAGTCGTATAATCGATATTAGAGCCCGAAGATTGCCGAAGATAAAAATCGGAAGTAAAGAAAGCCGAGATAGCCCGAAATCGTGACGTAGCCGTTAAGGATCTTTATTCTCGACCGGTCTGAATTGCATTTTAAGGAAAAATCTTTAACTTTGAGTTAAAGATCTTTAGTTAAGGATCCTTAACAGCGGACATCTGAATATGGGGGTATGCCTTGCAAGATGACCACTTGCTGGCTTTAAAATGAAGAATGTGCTGTCCTTAAAACAGAGATGGTAATCAAGAGCTAATTAAGGTATGTACTCCATTTGGCATTTTTAAAATATGTAATTAATTATATAAGTTTCATCACATAAGTTGTGCTTTTTATTTTTAGTATTCATAGATTTATTTAGGGACCTGTGTGCATACTTAAAGTCTCTTTATTACCTAGTATACTTTCTATTTTAAATTTTGTAATTACTGTGTATGTATGAATATCTGAATAACTTTCATACGTGGAGGAAGCGTTATTCAACTTGGACATTCATGCTAGCTAGTATAATTTTGGAAGGCATGTAATGTTTTACTACCATGCCATCCAAGATGATTACTTGCTGGCATTTAAAAGAAGAATGTTTAGAATTCGATGTTGATGAAAATCAAAATAAATAAAGGTATGTATTCTGCATTTTTATATAATTATAAAAGCTGGCTCACATGTTCTGAATTATTCTTTTTATTTTTGCTTTGCATATTTAAAATATAACTTACTATGTGTATTAGTTATTTTAATTTAAAATTCATGTGTGTATATATACTATATATATTTAACAGGTGTGTTATGTATTGCAATTACATAAGAATATAATTGTCAAAGGAAAAAAAAATATATATATATTTATTCATGATTTTGTTTTGTTGTCGATTGTGAAGAATTTCTTCTCAGTACAAACCTAATGCTACATCCAAACAAAAATACTAAATAAAAGATAAAGATTTTAAAATATTCAGTAAAACCTTTAATAAAGAAAAATATATATATATATATATGCATATGTATGTACTACATTATTATTATTATTTCTAAAGCTATTTTTCATAAAAGGTTAAAAAGTGAGTATTTTAACATGTTTTTACTTTCTCTTACCCATAGGGTCGAGAAAGTATTGTTTTAGGGTCAAATTTTCAAACGTGAGTTTTTGTTATATTTACATGTTCTGAGGTGCCCTGAATACGAAAATCATGTTTTTAGCGAATGGTTTGTGTGTCTGTTATCAGCATATCTCAAGAACAAATAGTAGCAGAAATTCTAAACTCGGTATTCTAAATGTGCATCATATAGGGATGCTGCAGTAAGCTTTTTGTTGAGATGAAGCAAATGGTTCATGTGCAGGGACACTCAAAAGTATTCAAATACATTATGTCTATGGGGGAAATTGCAGATAAGTAGAGTTTAACATCTATAGACTGCACTAAACCAGATGAAACAAATATATATTTTTTGTTATTAAGATATTCAACTGGGAAATTTTTTTTGTGTATGTAGGAGCGGGGAGAAGCCCCCCCCCCTTGAGGGGAGTAAATTTTCATGATGGGTTTCTTTCAAAAGAGCTCGCCAATACCTTTAAAACGAATGGTTGAACCATCGATCTGCGATAATCTATAATAATAAAAGGAAAGGTTTGTCTGTCTGTCTGTTCTTCTATACGTTCAGCCCCTATTGAACGCAGAAGTACAAAAATTGACATACGGATGCTGTGGAGCCTTTCCAAGGTCCTCCTGAAAACAGAATTTGAAAACTTTAATTGGTTGTGGAGATATTAATTAAAATGTCGACTCATGTCTAATCAAAAGAAAAAGTGGGAAATAAATTAGAAATATTAGTCTGATCGTTAAAAATTTAGTATCAAATGAAAGGGGAAATTTTTCTGAATCTTAGAGTGCAAGCGGCTAATCGGTACAACAATTAGATTTTTTTAAATTAACTAAAGTATGAATTTTTTGTGGCAACATCATTTCAAATGTCAGACTAGTGTCTGAGAGGAAAAAGGAAATGATTGTAACCAATTAAGATGTCATGTGTTTTATAGTGGGGGGGGGGGATTGCAATTTTCAAATTTTTATTCACGTTACATTTTAAATAATATTCGACCTAGACAGCGTATTATAAAGCTACTGTTCAGTTTTCTTGAAAATGTGTGAATAAACAAAAAAATTACATTTTTATTGGGAAATATATTTATCACGACTCATGTGACCAAAACACAATGTAAGATTTAAGTTTTGTTTTAAATTTTCAGTATTTTAAATTGAGATATACCGCTGAAATTTCATAATATTTAATTTTAACGCCCGATAATTCAATTGTGAATATTTTTGGAAGTGTAGAATTATTAGGAAGGGCTTGAGAAGGGGAAGGGGCAAAAAAAGAAAAATGAGTTACAGCGTTTGAAATTGGTATTATTAGGTTTTAAGGCAAGATAAATCGATTGCGGATATTTTCATATGTAAAATTATTAGAAGGGACGGAAAGGGGGGGGGGCAAAAATGTACAAACATGAGTTTAACTCGTTCTGATAAGGAACAAAATTCGAGTTTCTGTTGTTTGGCTGGTGCTGCCATCTTTCACCAGCTTATGGAGCTAGAAGTCGTACTTCCTCCCTATGAGGCTCTCCTAATAACGGAAGACGAAACTCTCATGCCTTAAAATAAGTCCGGTAGTTCCACTACCGGTGCTCGGAATTTCCGAGTGGCACACGACAACAACAACAGGAACGGTTGTTTCAGAGAAAATGACGGAAAATCCAGAATGCTTTTATTCTTTTATATTTTGCAGAGTTTCGAATTCTGATACTCCGTTCACATTTCATACTACGGATTTTTAACAGTATTTAGCCCAGAATTACGTAAGTTTTGAAGAAAACCACGAAAAAGCCAGACATAAATCGTTTTATCATTTTTGTATCTCAGCTTCTAATTCGCATAATTTCAAAAGTAATATGATGTCATTTTAAAACTTATTTGAATTGAATTTTAAGAGTAGACGCCACAAATCTCTGTCGCTTTAAATTAATCGACTACCATATGTAATGGAATTTGAGATTTCACATGATTTACATGTTTTAAGGTATCCTGATTAGGTTTTCTTTTGTATCTCAGCTACTAATTAAAATAATTTCATAAGTAATACATCATTTGAAAGCTTTGTTTATTTGGAATCGAACAGTAGATTACAGAATTTTCTACCGCCAGATGGCGCTGTAATATTTTAAAATTTCAATATTTCAGATTCTAATTATGATTACATTTTTTTTAATACATCATTCAAAAGATATTTTAAAGTACATTTATATTATCGAAAGTGGAATTCGAGATTTCACTCCATTTACACGTTTTGAGGTTTCCTGATTAGGTTTTATTTTGCATCTCAGCTAATTGAGTTACACCATTCAAAATTGGTATATGTATGTTAATTAGGAGGGGCTGAAAGTGTGGGGAAGAAATAGGCATGCATCATGCGCATATCCCCTAACTTGTGCGCGCTCAGCACGCATGGGTCTGCGCTGCCAAAGGCAGTGGGGAACCCGGTGTGAGGTTTTTTTTTTTTTTTTTTTTTTTTTTTAGGGGAATGAAGGGTCAGGGAAGGAATACACGCAAGCAGCACGTGTATTCCTTAACTTGTGCACGGGACTGCGCTGCCGAAGGCAGTGGGGACCGGGAGCGACTTTTTACCCAATCAGAAATGATTTTTTTTTAATTTCTTTTCTTAACACTAAAAGTTACTGTTAGTGATTCATTACTTTTAGTGATCCATTTGAAAATACTGACCCGCTAGTACACAATAACCAATAAATGCACCTAAATCATGGTTCATGATTTAAAAAATCTTACATATAATACGAAGTGCAGAAAATGCATGAAAAATCTATACTGTAGCAATGACTATCATGTCTCCCTTTCCCGTCTTTTTAATATAATTAAAAAACATAAAATACACTGAAAAAATTAAGTTTTAAACCTTAAAAAAACATTTAAAACACTAAAATCTTATTTACAGATACTATGATGATGGTTTCAAAAAAGAAACAGAAGCGAAAATAAAAGCCACCTAAAACAATTAATTATCATCAGCCAAATGGCAGATTTTTGCTTAATTTAATTAAAAATTGCCTCTGTTACGAAAGCAAAACCAATAAGCTCCCGCTAAGCGGCTAAACTAATGAGATGGAAGTGCCGATAGGGTTACACAAGGAGAAGGAAGTAGAACAAATTCTCGCGACCGCCCGATTTGTTTGCCAGGTACAGTGCGTTACCGCCAGTTTGGGGGCACTGGATTCTGGGATGAAACCAAAAAGACATTATTGATGATTTTGTTTGTTTTCAACATATTTAGTTAATTTTTTTGGTTTGCCAAAAAAGGATAATCTTATATATGCAGTAAAAGAGACTCCAGATATAACACAGAATTTTGCCATTGTGGCGAGTTTTTGAAAATATGAACAAAACAACAATGAACTAGATTTTTTCCAGAGCTTTTAAAATGTTTAATAACAGGTATTTGTGTGGTATTTATATCCAATGCTTAAAATATTTTTGTTAATATCTATGGAATTTCATGATTTTTGAAGAAAACTATTTTTTAAAATTGTCTTTTGTGTTGAATTTGTCCTTTAAGCAAACCGGAAAAGTGCTATCCCACACCATGTTAAATTCATTAACTTTATATACATTTCTCTAAGAATTAGTGAAAAATAGTCATAAATTTTTCATGGCAGTAAGGATAGCATGTTTTAGATACTTTAATAATAGACCATTCTTTTTCTTGTGAAACTAAAAAATTATTAATAATTACTTATTGAAAATCACTATTGAATTAACATTTTTGGTAAAATTTCACTGCCTAAAATAAATAATTCTTAAGAAATCATCAAACCCCTGGTTAAGATACAATATAACCTAATATAAGTGTCAGTAAAAATCTGTTCTAAAGTTTCATAGATATTTAAAAAATAGGAACATGAAGCTGAAAAATCCTGTGTTTGATAAAAACTCATTTAATGATTTAATTGACAATAGTAAGTTATGAAGTGTACTTAGAAAAAAAAAAAAAAAAAAAAAAAAAAAAATTAACATTCATTTTATATACATAAACATGTGTGATACATCATTGGAAAGATAATAAGTTTAAACTATTAAATGATATAAAAACAAATATATATATATCTCTTCCCCTTTGAATTGTTTTGGGTACGGGTCTGTTTTGTTTGTTGGAAAAGATAAACCATGTTTTAGAAACATTTTTTTGTTTTAAGAAGAAAAACGCAGACGCATATAAACAATTTGCATAATAAACTATCATACATCAGTTCTCGCTATTAAGTATATTTTTAGAGTCTTTTCTCCAATAAATTTTCAATAATATGCAAATGAATATTTTATCCCTAAAATATCCTACATTTATAATTAAAACAAAACATATATAAAATAATTTACTAAAGTATTATTTAACGAAGTTGTTTTAAAATCAAGGTAATCTGAATATATTATAAATTATGTATAATTTCAGATAAATAGATGTTTGTAACAAAATGTATCAACAGAAAAAATATTAAAATTTTTCTTCTGAAATCTAAATTTACGATCTGTAAATTGTAAATAATAACAACAAACTTATTCAAATTCGAGATTTGTTCGTATTATTCGATATGTGTATGATGCGATTCTGTATTGTGATTGGCTTATCAGTCGTATAATCGATATTAGAGCCCGAAGATTGCCGAAGGTAAAATCGGAAGTAAAGAAAGCCGAGATAGCCCGAAATCGTGACGTAGCCGTTAAGGATCTTTATTCTCGACCGGTCTGAATTGCATTTTAAGGAAAAATCTTTAACTTTGAGTTAAAGATCTTTAGTTAAGGATCCTTAACAGCGGGCATCTGAATGTGGGGGCTAATCTACTAACACTATCGAACTTGTTTCCACATTCGCTAGTCGTAAGGCTAGGGGCTCTAGCTAGTCGGAGTTTGACAGCATTCGAGTATTGATGGTTGCCTTCTTTTTCATTATTATTCTGTGGTGTGAAATATGTAACAAACATGGATCTGTAAACAGCAGAAGAAAAAGCACATCTACTATACACTTATAAAAAGAAAGCTTTACATATGTGAAATATATAACGAAATATTATCTGTTCACAGTTGTATGAAAGCATATCTACTCTTTATATAAAAAAACAGCCTTATATCTTGCAAATGTGAAATATGTTGTAAAGGCTTTTCTCAGAACAGTAATTTAAATAGAGATACATATTTACAGCGATCTAAAAGAGAGATTGAAGAGAAAAGTGAGATCTATTGAGAGCGATCTAAATACCAGTCATTTTATTGACACAATGGAAAAGCTATATGTATGCGAAATATGCTCGAAAGGCTTCTCTGTAATGAGTAATTTAATTAAACACCTTCGCATTCACACGAAGGAAAAGCCATATGTATGTGAAATGTGTTCGAAATGCTTTTCTCAAATGAGTTATTTTAATAGACATCTTCGTACTCACACCAAGGAAAAACCATATGTGTGCGAAATATGTTCCAAAAGATATTCTCAAGTGAGTTATTTAAATAGACATCTTCGTACTCACACGCAGGAAAAGCCACATGTGTGCGAAATATGTTCCAAAGGACATGCTGTTAAAAGTCATCTAAAGGAACATCTTTGCATTCACACAAAGGAAAAGCCATTTGTGTGCGAAATATGTTCCAAAGGATATTTTCAAAACAGTCATCTAAAGGTACATCAACGCATTCACACGCAAGAAAAGCCGTATGTGTGCGAAATATGTTCGAAATGCTTTTCTTTTATCAGTAATTTAAATAGACATCTTCGAACTCACACCAAAGAAAAACCATATGTGTGCGAAATATGTACGAAGGGTTTTTCTCATATGCATAATCTAAAGGATCATCTTCGCATTCACACAAAGGAAAAGCCATTTGTGTGCGAAATATGTTACAAAGAATATTCTCAAAAGTGTAGTCTAAAGTACCATCAACGTACTCACACAAAAGAAAAGCCATATGTGTGTGAAATATGTTCGAAATGCTTTCCAACAAAAAGTAGTTTAAAGGGGCATCTTTGCACTCACACAAATGAAAAACCGTATGAATGCGAAATATGTTCGAAAAGATTTTCTCAATTGAAAAATCTAAAAGATCACCTTCGCACTCATATGAAGGAAAAGCCGTATGTGTGTGAAACATGTCTGAAAGGCTTCTCTCGGATGCATAATCTAAAGGTTCATCTTCGCGTTCACACGAAACAAAAGCCATGTGTGTGAAATATGTACGAAAGGCTTTTCAAGAATGAGTGATTTAAAGGAACATCCTCGAACACACATCGAAATAAAGCCAAATGTGTGCGTAATATGTTCCAAAGGACATTCTCAAAAGTCATCTAAAGGAACATCATCGCATTCACACGAAAGAAAAGCCGTATGTGTGCAAAATATGTTTCAACCCTAACAGTATATCTTCACCAGATGACATCATCAGGATATCCAATGGATGTAAGGTCATCCCATGGGCATCCTTAAGTTGTGCTATGGAAAAGTGTGTTGTTAGCAAAAGGACATTCTCAAAAGGGTCATCTAAAGGAACATCTTCGGACGCGAAATATGTTCCAAAGGACATTTTCAAAAGAGTAACCTAGAAGCACATCTTTGCATTCACACAAGGGAAATGCCATATGTGTGAAATATGTTTGAAGTGCTTTTCTTAGATAAGTAGTTTAAACAGACATCTTCGCGCCCACACAAAGGAATAGTCATATGAGTGTGTAATATATTCTAATAGATTTTCTAAAAAGAAAAGCCTAAGTTCATAAATACACACGCATACAACAGACATATGTATGTGTAATAATCCCTAATGGATTTTCCAAGCGAAAAGAATATGCTAAATAGACATATGCGCCGCGATGCATAAAAAATCTTAATATGTTTGAAAAGTATGTATTTTAATATATTTTTCAGAAGTAACTGCTAAATATTCATGGACGTTTTCCACATAGCAGAAAAGCTATACATATGTGTATGTGTTATAGCTAGCTTCTTTTAAAAATAGCTATTAAGTAGACATTTTCGAAGTGACACAAAGAAAAAGTCATCAGCATGGGTCTTGAATAAAAGCCCCACTTACGGCGGACAAACTCGAATGTTTCGGAATCGCTTGGTTCGGAATGTCGAGTATTGTCACTCCAAATTTTTTATTCTAATCAGATTTACATGCATCAAAGGGTTTTGGGGTGAAGAACAGAAAAAAATGTGGGGTTATATACAGACTGAAACGATTGATCGCTGGCAATCGCGCGATCACATATCCCAAATTTGTGATCGCCAGGAAATCATTGGTTAGAATAATAATATATATATGGCTTTATAAATCTATATAAATAAAGCAGAGTTTGTTGGCGGCCGCTCCAATTTTTGATTGGTCTAGATATAACTAGGGTAAGGTAAGGCTCCTGTATATACGAGCTGGCGCATCAGGCATTTTGTTGCCGTAGGGTTGCCACATGTACCCAGTTCGTTTCTCTAATAAGCAAACGACAAACATTTTCTTACGTTACTTTAGAGTAACTTGTTTTGTTATATTCCATAATTTTAGCTAAGTAAGCTATGATTTGTAAGTTTGTTTAGCGATAAACTGCTATAATCATTCCAGAAGTGAATATAAAGTGTTCACAGATCTTCTATTACTGTGTATTCGAGTTTTGGCGACGTTTTGTAAAAGAAACAGAAACCGCCCTAACAACACATCTTACCCCAGTACATCTATAGGATATCCTCAAAATCTGAGAATGTACTGTGAACGAAAATGTGTTTTTAGGAATATTATTGTTACTTATTGCTCTTATCTTGACCGCATTAGCTTCAGATCAAGATTTCTTAAAATCATTAGGGAAGCGATAAGAACGCCAAGCGTGAATACTGTCCTCTTCGGAGGCAAAAAAATGGCGGTGATGCGCCGGCCTATTATTTTATTTAAGGGGCTCTAGGGTAAGGCTCCTATATATACGAGCAGGCGCAGCAGGCATTTTGTTGCCTTAAGGTTGCCACATGTACCCAGCGCGTTTCTATGATAAACAAACGACAAACATTCTTTTTTTATCGTCTTACGTTACTTTAGAGTAAGACTACTATATTATATAGTAGTCTTACTTTAGAGTAACTTGTCTTATTATATTTCATAATTTTAGCTAACTAAACTATTATATGGAAGTTTGTTTAGCGATAAACTGCTATAATCATTCAAGAAGTGAATATAAAGTGTTCACAAACCTATTACTGTGAGTTTGCGTTTTGGCGACGTTTTGTAAAAGAAACAGAAACCGCCCTAATAACACATCTTACCCCAGTACATTCATAAGATATTCTCAGAACAAAATGACATCCCGAGAATGTACTGTGAAAGAAATATGTTTTTAGGAATACTATTCTTGCTTATTGCTCTTATTTCGACCGGATTAGCTTCAGATCAAGATTTTTTAGAATCATTAGGAAAGCGATAAAGACGCCAAGCGGGAATGCTGTCCTCTTCGGAGTAAAAAAAAATGGCGGTTATTCGCTGGCCTATTATTTTATTTAAGAACTCTAAACTAGGGTGCCTAAGACTACTCTGAATCATTCGCCGCCATTTGTCCGTCAAGTCCGTCATTGCTAAACATAAGACTACCATATAACACTATAATATGAAACTATATATTACTATTATATAGTTGTCTTAGGTTTAGCAATGACGGACTACAATATAAGACTATTATATGAGACTATATAAGACTATTATATAGTAATCTTAGGTTTAGCAATGGCGGCGAATGATTCAGCCTAGTCTTAAGGGTGCCTAGAATGGAGAGTGACGACAATTTGTCACAGCTTCCTATTGGGCAAGCGGGAGAGACTTCCGCCCGCGGCAATTTTGGATTATCTCTTCATGGAGTTTACATTGCGGCATTTGCGCTCTTTCAATAAAAGTTTATTTATCGTTGGATAAAAAATAATTTTAACTTTATTTTTCCTTAAATTCATTTAGGAAAGTTAATTGTAATGCCTGAAAGCATATTTAATGGAATAAACATTATTATGTATTTATTTTATTCAGTTTGATGATGATCTTAGTAGGCAAAATTCTATATGGAACCTGTTTTTCATCCCTAAAATATAGAAATAAAGAATGAAACCTAAATATTGTTATAACCTGACTGAATAAATGTTAACTTTTAAAAACATTGTTTGTAATTTGCAACTTTTTGGTTTTTAGTGAACAAAAAAATTGTTCTATTAGGAAAAGAAGGTAGAAGTGTTTAGCGATATTCTCCGTAGTACTTGGCGAAAGCTTTCTTATCTGCGAGGGAAAATCGAAAGGGTATGTATGGGATTCGATGAATATCAATGTGTGAAGATTTCTTTTTGTTTTATTTTCATTTATTATTATTGCTATTACTTTTACCGTTTTACCCTACTTTAAATGTTTAATATACACTATATTAAAAGTACTATAAAAGACTCGCATAAATTTAATGAGTTTTTGACTTTGAATGAAATATTAGATTTACAATTTACTTAACAATCTAAATTGTAACACTGAATAATTTTATAGACATTTTGTGTGCTAGATATGCTTTTCTCTGAGTTACATTAACCACCGACAACTTTTAACCTAATACTATTATCGAAGTGTCTATTGCTACGGCAGCCGGAACAATATTATTGTTACGGCAGTCACTAAATGAATCAACTCGCTCCGACTGAGAGCGACACTTTTGAGATTCAATCTCGCAGCACGCATGCTGACATTCAAGATGCCATTTTAATTTTTTTAAATGATCGTTTTACTATCCTTGGTCTTTTGTATTCGGAATTTTAATTTTTATATTTATATTTTGAGCTAGTGTGTTCTGAAAAATTGTTGAAATCAATGTGGGAGATTTTTTCCCCCTCATATAATGACCTCGGGACGGGATTTCGACCAGAAAATAATTGAAGCATCTGTGATAACTTTAAGGCTGCTTGTCAGTCAGAATTTTTTTTCAAGTTCTACGATTCAGCTTTCGCTTCTTTGGGATACCTTTTATATTTTCACCCCCTTCACTAACAGTCTTTAAGTCATTATAGTCCAATTTCCGTTAAAGTTCATTCTTTGTGAAAGCTGTCAACATTCGGAATTTATTGTCGAGTAGGCGTTACTGGAGGACAAGAAGGTAGGGGGGGGGGTTCTTTCTACTGCTAGAGGATAAGGAACTGAAATATGCCAGTTCTTGCAGAATAAGGAAATTTCTTATTTTATGTTTATTGCTCGGAGTTCGGAGTAAGAATAAGAATCTATCCTTCCGAGGTTTATTATTAATATTTTGTAATCATTACTAACATTTTAGAATTATCTATCTACAACTGAAATTACATCATATTAATAAATGTACATAATAAATAGCTTTTTCCGAAGAGATTTAAATCCTATATTCACTTTAAATATGCCTACAGTGTAGCGTTGCTTAATTTGTCCTTCTGTGTATCTTTATAAATATGTTTTATTATATATTCTTGAGCAATTTTTGAGATAAATTGTAAGAAATAAAATGGAATAAAAAAGAATATGTTGTTTAAAAGTATATTTAGGTATATATATATTTAGAAAGGTATAACTTTTGAATGAATGCCTCGATATATTTTTTTTTATTCTATTACAAACTAAATAAGATAAATATATTATATGCAGTATATATTGTTAGTCAGTGCCGTAACAAGTCCTCCCCTGCTTTATTGCTTCAGGCGCAATATTAAAACTTTTACTGCGAATACTAATATTACTATATTAATTGATTACAATATTCAATAAAAAAGTATTTAAAAATTGTTCTAGAATAAGAAAGCAAATTAATAGCTAGTATATAATTTTTGACAGATACTGCATTTATAAAAAAAGCATATATTAAAAAAAAAAAAAAAAAAAGAAAGAAAGAAGGAAAGAAAGAATGTTTATTTCAAGATTATAAATGCTTTGTAAAAATTAAATAAGCAAAGCAAAATTAATCGTTTAAATAAAAATACAAAAAAAATACATAATGAATAAATGCCTTATCTGAATTAACTGAAAATTTATATACATATTACAGTAAAGTCTCTCTAAGTTGGACACCTACGGTTCCAGGAAAACGTGTCCAACTTATAGGGGTGCTCACATTTTTCGATTTAATTAAACTGTATCTATGCATGCCTTTCAACATTTAATCACATCTAAATATAACATAATTAAGTATACTCATAACTTATATAGAAAAAATGAATAATTTGCTAATTTCTAATCTAAATTTAAACTGGAATATTGTGGCCATAATAACACTTTCTTTTATAATTTTTTATATAACAGCGCCATCCACCAGTTAATATGCACGAAAATTTAAACAATATAACTTCTCACAATAAAAATTTTGCAGCAATTTTATTCAATAGACGCTATGATAGTCATATGGAAAATCGGAGAATGTGATTAAAAGTAGTACCACTTTGTCTACTGATATACACCCAAATTAAGATAACATTCATTTTAATAATAGCTTATGAAGTTTGGTGAATTTGTTCGCTCTAGAAACTGTGATATAGTTTTCCTCTGAAAGGGGAAAACTTCAGCCTAGCAGCGACACCTGTCGATTGATATGCACCCAAATTGAATCAGCATCTTTTTTCGCTATAGATAGATCTCTCACATATTATGCTTAGTGCAATTATACACTCAAGTAAAACTTTGTAGAAAAAATAAAAGGAACAAATGAAGAGGAACTCTAACTACCGAAATGTATTGTGTATGCTCATTTTAAAACAGTCTAAGTCAAAACATACTTGTAGGCTCTCTACTGGATATTTCCTGGAGAAAAAGACAAAAATAATTCATGCAAATCAATAAAAAGAAAGACTATTTCATTAAGCGCTAAAATTATGTAATTTGTGAATTTTTCAGTTGAACAAAATAAATATTTTTTTACAAGATAAATATACAGAGGTGAGTATAGTGTGACAAGAAACATTGCTCTTTAGATATTTACAGTTATTTCTACAAGGGATAAGTAAAATTTCTAAAAAAGGTGAGAAAATGCAAGTTTTATACCTTTTTTCCAGTCTCATTGGGTAAAAGTGTCCAACTTAGGATAATATTTGAATGTCCAACATCCAAGTTAGAGGGGTGTCCAACTTATAGAGGTTGGACATAATATTAATCCTATGGATACATTCCGTTCTGATAAAAAGTGTCCAACTTAGAGGGGTGTCCAACTTGACCGGTTTCACTGTACAAATAATCGTCACAGAAACTGTGCAGATTTTGGGGGATATATTATAGAATGTTTTACAAGCACAGAACAACAACAACAAAAAATATATATATTATTACGGCTTACGGGCTCAAATTATTTAAAATGTGCTAGCATCTAAATGCTTTATCTGATTGCACTGAAAATTTATATACATTTTAAAAAACACTGTCGCAGAAGCTGTATTGATTTTGGTGAATCTAATACTTATATGTTTTTACAGAGACACAACGAAATATTCCTTAATATTATGATCTATGGACTATAATCATTTGAAGAGCTATAGCGTAAAATAAAACAACATACTATATGAATAAACAAACAAAAAAAACTTATAATTTTCTTTTTTGTTTATTTAACGATTTCTTTTACTATATTTATTTAACCATTAATTACTTGATGTTTGAATGTTAAATGGACAATGGAGTCATTCTAGATATATTAGATAAAGCGTGAGAAGCAGAATGAAAAATAACTTTTAAAAAATGGTTAAATATTATAACTATATATATATATATATATATATATATATTTACGCGGGTATAACTTTTAAATGGGATCCCGGAAAACAGGGCATCGGTAAAAAGGGCATCCGGAAGAAAGGGCACCGGAGAAAAAGGCAGTTTTTCAAATCGCAAAATTATAAATATCAAATAATGAATTTAAAGAATGACTATCAAATTACATTTTTAGAAAATTCATTTGATTTGAGACATCATTCATTTAATATGTCCCTAGGGAAAAGGGGGAGGCTAGCAGCAGACTGAAAGAAAACAGTTGTTTTTATACCATCTTTTTACCGATTTTCACCATGAAACTTTACATAATCGCGTACAATTTGTGAAGATCACAATGATCAATATGCCTGGGGGCAAAGGGGGGGGGGGGGGCAGATGGAAATAAAATGTATTCTTTTTTACAATACCCTAGTATCGATTTAAAAGAAGAAAAAAAACTTTGTATAATCACGAACAATTTGTGAAAAAAAAAAAAAAAAAAAAAAAAAAAGTATACAGTAAGTTGCAGACATACTTGTGGGGGGGGGGGGAGAGTTAAAGAGCGAGGGCTGAGGAAAATAAAATGATTTTTTATATCACCATTTTACCGATTTTAATGATATATTCTATAACTATCACTTAGTTTTTATGACGATCACAATGAGTCTATTATATACCTGGGGGGTCAAGGGGCCGCAGATGGAAGTAAAATACATTGTTCTTTAAACTACCGTATTATCGAAAAAAAAAAACAACTTTGTGTTTATGCAACGTACTGTTTAAGAAAAATTACAGTGTGGGTTACACATATCTGGACGGTCTACTAAGGGGGGACGGCAGGTAGAGTGAAGAAAATGATTGTTTTTATATCACCATGCTACTTATTTATATGAAACTTTATACTATCACTTACATTTTATTAAAATTATAGTGAAAGAAACCTATAGCTGATAAGGGTGGGGGCTTGGGGGGCAGATGAAAAATAAAATAATCTTTTTAAACAACACTTATTATCGATTTCTTTTATTGACATTTTGTGTAAACATCACTTACTGTTAATGAAAAATTATAGTGAGATTACATATGTCTGGGGGGAGGGGGCACAGAAGGATAGAAATGTTTGTATCACTATATTTTGCATTTTAAGAAATTTTTGTATTAATATCACTGAATATTTAGGAAAATTTACGCTGATTGTTATATATACCTTGAGGGCAATTGGGGGGGGGGGGGACAAAAGAGAAAAATGATTGTATAAATATCACAATGTTACCAATTTTAATTAAAATTTCAAAAACTGTTTAATGAAAAATTTCAAAGAGTGTTATATATATCAAGGAGGGAGGGAAACATTATTGCTTGTAAATCACTTTGCTTTACATTTGTAGGAAATTTTGCATAAATAACTCTTATTGTTTATCAAAAATTGAAGAGAAGGTTACACTACCCGGTGAGAGCTAGGAGCCACATGGAAAGAATATATTTTTATACCATCTTGTTGCCGATTTAATGAAACTTTCTAGAAATATTACTTACCGTGTATAAAACATTACACTGAGGGTTAAGTATGAGTTTTTTTTTCTCTTCCTAAGTTTGTACGCAAAAATTCAATGTATGATTTAAATCTGAAAAAAGTTACTCAAAAATGAAATTTCTTCTGCCTTTTTTGTCCCCCTCCACCTTCCACGTAGAAATAAAAAAAGCTACGCTCTCGTTGATGTTTAGCATGAGTTTTACAAGGAGAAATTATGAAAATTGCCCTTTTTTTCCGGATCGCTGAAAAAAGGGCACTTTTCTTAATTGTTATTTGTAAAATACTTCTAAATACGAACGATAGCAAAATGTTTTTGCTTCTACGAGGGAAGGAGGGGGGGGTAATGGGATAGATTAAACAAAAAAAAAATTATATTTCAGAATAATCTTTTACCAATGTTTAATATAAACTTTTAATTAATGTCTGATGTGAACAATGCATGGAATTTTTGCATACTAACTTAGAAACTAAAAGATAATGTGATACGTAGCCCTCTCTAAAATTTTTCATTAACAGTAAGTGACATGTGCACAAAATGTCAATAATAATAATAAAAAAAAAATCGATAATAAGTGTTATTTGAACAGATTTTGTTTTTCATCTGGACCCTCCCACACTTGCCCACTTTTTTTAACTACAGGTAACTTTCATTATAATTTTAATAAAGAGTAAGTGATAG
Source organism: Salticus scenicus (assembly GCA_963930645.1). Classification (NCBI taxonomy): domain Eukaryota; kingdom Metazoa; phylum Arthropoda; class Arachnida; order Araneae; family Salticidae; genus Salticus; species Salticus scenicus. Next base: position 28,791,970 of record OZ005662.1, read on the forward strand.
TCACACAAAGTTTCATATAAATAGCTAGAATAGTGATATAAAACCCTCTTTTTTTGCTCTGCCCCCTCTTTTCGTCCCTCCCCCCCCCTCAGATATGTATAACACTCACTGTAATTTTTCATAAACAGTAAGTGGTATATACACAAAGATTTATTTAAATCGATACTAGGGTAGTTTAAATATATATGTTACCGTTAAAACGCGAAATCCGTAAATCTGCAGATTACCTAGCTAATCTGCAGATTAACTAAAAGACCCGTTAAAGTGCGGAATAAAGAGCTTTCCGCATTTTAACTAGGTAATCTGCAGATTAACGGTTTCAGTATCGTTAAAGTTCAAATGTTTGTTTCGAGCCTTAGTTTTTTTTTACATTCACTATGACGTCAAACAGCCATGTGATACAGATACGCGAATGACCTTCAAACATAACTAAAACTTTTACCCCTTCCCTTCCGCACTTCCGCTACGCTATGATGATAAATCGACAAACGGCAAACGCAAAATGGGAGGATGGAAGCCATGATTAAATTTTGTGTTAGTCATAATAATAAAACTAAAGTAACAAGTAAGTTATAATTGTTTTAATTTTGTTTTTATTTCTATCTTTTATAATTCTGTCAATATAAGTTTGATAAGGGTCTGCATTTTATTAATGAAATGTAATCTTAATTAAAAGCTGTCTCTCGTGAAACTCCATTTTGAATTATGAATATTAGATTTACATTACAGTAATTATTTCCTTCCAAACTAAAAATATTAAACCATAACTTTTTAAAACTAATTTATTTTAAAATTGATTTAAATTACTATTACTTACTGAAAAAAAAAGATATATTAATTATTAACTTTGAAAAATATTATGGCATTTAATAAATACATAATATGAAATTTTTGTACATTTTTTAGCATTTCATTACATTTTTTTTTTTCTTTCAGTTTCAAGTCTCCTGTACATATTTTATATATCGTGATTACATTTTTATTTATTTATTTATTTTTATTTATTATTATTATTTTTAATTTTGTTCGCTTTTTCAGATAATTTCGTTGTAGTTTATCACATAAAAAGTGTTAATAAAAGTTTTTTTTTCTGTTTTTTTTTTTTTTTTTTTTTTTTTGTAAAATTAATATATTTGCTAAACTTGTACAAATATATGTATGCTGCAAAATATAGTTTAATAAAGCATTGAAAACTGTCATTTTAATTTTAATGCATTCTAAAAAATGTTAAAGCAGTTTTAATTATTTGAAGTACTTCTTAAATAATGCTTCTGATTTGTCTAATTTAATATTTCTAGTAATATTTTATATAATTTAATACTTCTAGTATTTAAATAGTAATAGCAATATAAGTTGTTAATAAAACTGTTTTTTTTTTTTTTTTTTTTTTTGTTTTTTTAAATTGTTAAATATATTTATTTTGAAAAGAAATCGTTACTGTATTACAATTCTGACATTCATTTATAAAATAGAATTTATTGAAATCTATTAAAGCTATTATATTTCATATTAAAAATGCATAACATCTTCAAACTTATATTGACAGAATAAAAAAGATGAAATAAATAAAAAATAAAACAAACATAACTTTAAAAGATATAAAAATTAAAACACATGCAGATTAAAATAAGTAAAGAAAGAAAAAACTATTTTTTTTTTTTTCCGAATGAAAAAACAAATACAACACAGCGTGCTGTAAAATTACAACACCAGATATCTTATTTTAACTTTAACTAGTGCCTAGTAGGTAATGTGCAGATTATCTAGGTAATTTGCAGATTACCTAGGTAATTTGAGAAATAAAACAATTTTCCTCACATTAACGGATCGCCCTAGTTAATGTGCAGATTACCTAGCTAATCTACAGATTAACTGATTTCTGCACTTTAGCGGTAACATATATATATATATATATATATTATTTCCATCTGCAACCTTCCTCCCCCTCCCAGGTATATAATACACTCATTGTGATTTCCATAAAAAGTAAGTGATAGTTATCGAATATATCAAAATCGCTAAAATGTTGATATAAAAAATATTTTTATTTTCCTCTGCCCCCTCTTTAATTCTCTCCCCCCTTCCCAAGTACGTCTGAAACTTACTGTAATATACTGTTAATACTGATAATAATTACTGATACTGATAATAATAATATACTGATAATAATTACTGTTTCAAAATTGTACGTGATTATACCAAGTTTCTCTTAAAATCGTTAATAGGGTAATAATATATTTTATTTCCATCTGCCCCCCACCCTGGCCCTCCAGTTATATAATACGCTCATTGTGATTTTCTTAAAAAGTAAGTGATAGTTATTGAAGATACAAATAAAATCGGTAAAATGGTGATATTTATTTTATGGCCTTTATTTATTTTTTTCCCATTGATGATTGCAGAATATAAATATTTCTAGTAATTTCTCACTACTTCTTTATGATTAAATATTTAAGTAATAAATATTGCAATTATTTGTAGTCGAAACGACAATCGGAAAACGAAAAATAAAGTCATATGTGTTGCATTAAGATTTGTATAATGGTTTATTTATTTATTTTCCCATTAAAGAAAAAAAAAAAAAAAAAAAAGGTGGTCTGTAAACTGACTGACAGAGCAAATTCACTAGACATAGGAAATCGCACTTTGGAAGTTGTATAGAAAAGCCGACAGGGTTTTTTTTTTTTTCACACTGTATATGTGTGTGATAAATATGTAACACTAGAATGTCACAGAATAGTAAAGACATATCAACAATAGTTATTCTTTAAATAGCACAAAAGAGCTAAATTTTGCCTAAATTATTTCTGCTCTTCTTTAAAGAATTTGGGTTTTGATTTATATAATTAAAAACGAAGAGTTAGTCTGTTTCCTAACTTGTGAGACACACACACACATATATATGTGTGTGTGTATGTATATTATGCGTGGCATTTAAACTTTTCGTTTAATTGCCATTTTTTCTGTTGAAATAAGCAAAGTAAACAAGTAAATAAATTTAAACAATAAAAATAAGTAAATAAACATAAATAAAATAATTTTGTATATTATAAATGTTATTATTTAAAATATAACAGATCTTTCATCGGCTTGCATGCATACAGAGATCATGCAAATTAATTAATAAAGATACTTCTTCTCCTTTTTTTTTTTTTTTTTTTTAGTTTTATAAATTGTAACCATTTTGTTTTCAAATCGAGCATGTTAAAAGTACTTCGCATGTATAAGATGTTTGTGATCATGCATCTCAACTTTCCTTGAAATCTGTTTCTATACACATTCTTTTAAATAACATATGCTCAATAATTATCTGCCATTCTGTTTTTATTTTTATTTTTATTTTTTCCCCTATTAATACATCCAGTATAATGGCACTGAAAAGTGATATGTAACTAAGAGACCGCCAGACGCCCTAGTCGTGATTAGTCGGCGTTCATTTATTTTTTTTCCATTGATGATTGCAGAATATAAATCTTTCTTATACTTCCTCACTACTTCTTTATGATTAAATATTTAAGTAATAAATATTGCAATTATTTGTAGTCGAAACGACAATCGGAAAACGAAAAATAAAGTCATATGTGTTGTATTAAGATTTGTATAATGGTTTATTTATTTTCCCATAAAAAAAAAAAAAAAAAAAAAAAAAAAAAAAAAAAAAATTAGTCTACAAATAATATTTATCAATAAGTAAATAATTTTTTTTTCTTATTACGTTGATGTAATATTAACGTTAAAATTAAATATTAACAAATATAAATTTAAACATAATTTTCTTTTTTATATAAATTAATGAAAGAGTTATGCTAATTGAATGAAATATCATTCTACCAAACAATTTTCAATGGTATAATAATTTAAGCAAATTTATATTTTTAACACAATTTTTATTTTTATTAATTCTTAAAATGTATAAATAATGCTTTTAGGTAGAGGACAATTTTTTATATACAACTGATTCTCTGTATGTTTAAATAAAATACATTTAATAGTACATAATAATTATTCTATACAACTGCTCTGATTACAAAAATGTTATTTAAATAGGTTTATGTTATAACAAAGAAAATTTTTATACACAACTCAAATTCATTATAGTTAAATTTCCAACACAAAAAACTTTTCAACATAAGGTTTTAACTCTCTTTAAATCAGCAGTTTTAAAAGAAAATCGCGAAAAAGAAAAACTAGTATGTTGCGGCCATTAAACAATTTTTTTTCATATTTTCCAATACAAGTTCATGCAGTACAAATACAAATTATTTATTGAAAATATTTTCAATGATGAATGTAGACGATTTTCGGCTCTAGAGACAACATCTAAAGCATTTTTTTAATATATTTATTTAGTATATAATAATTATTTTAGACAATTTTTTTACAAAAATGTTATTTAAATATATTTAAATAACAAACGAAATTTTATGTACAACTCAAATTCCTTTTAATTAAATTTTCAATGCATAAAACTTAATTTTCATAAAAATAATAATAATAATAAACAAAAAATTGCATCATTTTGAAAACAAATACAAATTTCTTTCTGTGATTTACAATGTGACGGCATTAAAAGTATGTTTTAAATCATTAATTTCTTCTATCCTTCAATCCTTTCCTTCCATTCCTAACTTGATCTAAATTCTTTAATGTGAGAATGTAAAAGAACTATTAACTCTACGATTATCATCGTCCTATGTAACTCCTTTGAGTTTTTAATAGATAAGCATTGTTACTTTAACTGCATACCACAAGCTGCAATATATTCAAAATATTTAGTGTAACCCTACTGAAAAACCACAAACAACATTTCCTGCAGGAAACAAACGATATTAATCTTTCATATCATATGACATTAAAGTCACTTCTATGCATAATTATAAAGGTTGGAATGGAGGAAAACGGCAGGAAAATAATAAGAAAGCACCATATAACTGGCGTTTTAAAGTAATAATTACAAAACTTTGAATAATCACTATAAAATGCAATAAACTTGCAATAATTGTTTCGGGTCGAAATGACACACGACCCTTCGTCAGGCGAACAAATTAGTCATGAATGCTGCAGTGATGCGTTGCCATTTTGACCGCAGCGCTCGTGCCTACTTTGTTCAGCTGCGTTGCCGCTTTGACTACAACACGTGTGCCTACTTTGTTCGCCTGATGAAGGGTCGTATGTTCTTTCGAACCGAAGCAAATGTTGGAATTTAATTGTTTCTTGCTTTTTATAGACAAACAAGCCTTTTTTTTTTTTTTTTCCCTGAATGTTCCATTATCCAAAAAAAAAAAAAAAAAAAAATGTTTGGTAAATTTATATTTTAATATATTAAATATCATATACGTAATTAACTTGATTTTTTTTCTTTCATTAAATTTTCAATAATTTCAAACTGAAAATATCTTTATTGAAATAGATAAATAAATAAATAATTGGGTGTTCAGTTAAACGTCGAAGATTAAGAAGATTTTATATAAATATCACGAACAATAAAAAAAGGGTTAAATTGTTTCGTGTCACGATCTTTCATTAGAAAAAGAAAAAAAAAAAAAAAAAAAAAGAAGAAGAAGAAGAAAAAGAAGGCACGACGAATACAGTGTAAAAGCGATAGGTCGGAAACAATATTTTTAATTTATTTATTTATTTTGGCACGTTAATTTTGGCACCAAATTTAAATGCTTTAGCTAAGTTTTTAAGTTTATTATAATTGTCTTCATTCAGTTGGTTAATATGAAGAAATTCGGTTGAGAGGACTATTCTGTGTTTCACGAATGGGCAATATTCTATAAATTCTTATGCAGCCAGTGTTAGCTCCCTTTGTATACAATCATAATCGGTTAAAACTTCTTATAGCACAGTTGAATGCTCTTGTAATGCTCAAACGAATATTGAAATTGAAGTCAAAATTATTATTTCACCTTCCGTTTCGCTAGGAGGTTTCAAACTTGTGTAAAAAATGGGATACCGACGTACTTTAAAATTATTTCAAGACTATATTTAAATGTCATTAAAATAATTATAACAAAAAAATAAAACTATTATTTTCTTCTTAAATGGAAAAGAATAATTATTTAACAAACATATAGGTGTTGTGTATGTGTTATGTCTAGAAAAGCAAACTGAGAATTATTTTTCCCTCATATCTGCTGCATCATTATCACTACTACAAATTTTGGTCCATTTTCTACTGACACGTGAAAGCATTCTTTACACTCTAGGGCATTTTCATACGAAACCTTGAAAACTAATGACCTGTCATCCTTAAGGTTGCTGTGTACCCGCCATCTTGAATATTCAAGGTTCCATGTTAAACTATGGGAAAATTTTGTCCCTTAATAATTAATTAAAAAACCAATAAAATTGCAAAATATTTGTCAGTGTTGTAGAGGACAACTTTTCACACCTTTCTACAGTTTTATTTTTTTGAAGAAATGATTTTTAACACATTAAAATTAAATTTATTCTGGGCGAATTTGCATATGTTTTACTTTAAACATCGATAACTTTAGTTCAATTAGGAAAATTTAAAAAGAAAAACACTTCAGAGATGTAAAAATTTTTTTTGTTTAGTGTCATACCACTTTTATTCACTTTTATGCATTTAATTTTTTGTAAAACGGCCGAAAAATTAAAAACATATGGACCTTATGCACGGCGCGTCATTGCGGGTATATAAAAGTTTCTTCGCCAATCGCTAAGCTCGAAACCTTTGTTTACTTCTCTATCAGCCAATACCAGCCGCTTAAATCGGTAAATAACCGCAGCCGTTGCCACTGGTGCATAAGGTCCATTGCGATCTTCTTTTATTTTCAATCTCTGTAGAGGGGGAAAATGATGGATCGTGATAAATTACTTCCTGTGCACTAACTTTTACTCGTGTACCCTTCGGCTATAAATGACAATTGGAAGAGGACGTAAGCACTTTTCACTCGTATTTCTTGTAGAAAAAGATGTTTCTACAGATATAGTGTAATAATTCATATTACGTATTTGTACTATAAGCAGAATAGTGTGTTTTGTTCAAAGGCGTAAACAGAGAAAAATAGTTTTTCACACATCCTTTATATTAAAAAAATAATAATAAAATTAATAATAAAAATGCATCCATTAAATTCTATTTTTGAAATGCAAAATGCGAATTTATAAAATCAATTTCAGGATCTTTCGTAATTTTTCCTCTAAAGTTAAGGGGAGGGGTGTAGCAAAGCGTGATTTTTGACACGTCTATTGCCTCTAAGAAGTTTTTTTTCTTTTTTTTTTAATGATATGCATAATAATCTTCGTTTAAAATGTAGCAAATGCTATTACAGAATTAAAATTTATAAATTTCAAGAATTTTCTAAATTAAAATAATAGGATATGGAGCAAGAACTTTTCATATAAGATTTTATATGTGAAGAAAAATAAATAAAAGAAAAAGAAAGAAAGAAATATATATAGTTTTTTATTTTATTTATTTTTTTTTTTAATATTACAGGCATGAATACCTAAATTACCAATTTCAGAGTTTTAAACAAATCATTCCTTCTTTCCCCTCACCCCGAATCTCGAAAGAAGATAAGGAATAAAGCGTCTTTTTCATATATTCATTTCCATCTCCAGGGAAAAAAGATATATATATATATATATATACATATACAGTTCTATATAAATGTTCATATGATTCTTATTTTAAAAAGTAACTCATGAATATTTAACAATAAAAATCCTATTTTTTTATATATATATATATTTTATTTTCATTTTCCAAAGGAGTTAGGAGATGTTTTGGTGTTAGGATTAAGGTCAATAAATTTCACGGCTAATTTAGATTCCTAGGCGTAGTTGGTACTACCCTACCATGTTTGTACGGGGTACCAGCCCGTATTTACGCGATTTTTGGAGAAAACCAAGGAAAACTCCGAACGGCTATATCGTAGAGCGTGACCTGGTATCGAAACCAGTACTTCTCTTTTACAAGTTTTGAGCGCAAAACTGCTGGTCCACTGGTGAGGCGGGTAGTGGCAGAAATGGGAAGGTGGGGGGTAAAACTTGTTTTCATGTAATCAATCATATGTCAAAAGAAAAAAATAAATAAAACACATACTATATACATAGGATCATTTCATTAAAATGTATTAAATGCGAATTTCAAACACTTTAAATTGCTCCCCCACCCTATAAATAAATAAATGAATAAGAAATCACTAGAGTAGAAAAACAAGATATTTAATATGTCTTTTCATAAATCAAATGAGAAAATATACCCATAAAACTTTGATTTTTATATGTAACTATATATACCTAAGAATCATATTTAAGATTAAAACCCTTCCCCCTACATCAGGGAAAGAGGGGGCATAACATGTTTTACAGTATCACTTTCAAAAGTCTAGTGATTTTGTAGAAACTGGATATGAAATGGCAATATTATTTATTGAGCATTTCCGAACTGTCATTTTGTAACAGAACTGTCTTTGAATAAGTTTCCACTGCAACGCTAGATTCTTATAAACACATTAAAAGGAAAAATAAATAAATAAATAAATCAAATCAAATCAAATAATAGTTTTTAAATGATAACTTTGACAATATATATTACACACTTTTATGATATAAAGGTCAAAATAATTTCAGCAATGCTAGAAAAAGTGATCCCACGTTTCGAACCTGCGTTTTCTTAGCATAAGTGCTCATAAACTAAGCTACCAGTGCCTACCTAATCTACACTAATCGCTCTCACAAGAGACGGAATTTTCCCTTATTTTTCTGTGAATAGAGACGCAGTCTTTTGAATGAAATTTATGTTGTCTTATTTAACTCCATGTCCATTATCAATTTCCGACCAAAAAGGAGATGTGTCAGACATTGTAACTCCAAAACGAATAGGCCGCTCTCAGTGTGATATTTTTATTAGAAAGCTTGTTACTGGTGTATTTCTTAGCTATGTGCAATGAAAATCTGTTCGACAAATATTTTAATATAATTAAAATGTGTTTTTTTTTTCCTTTTCTTTTCTTTTTCGGGGCACTTAGTACTGATATTTGAAAATTTGCAAGCAATTTCCAACTCATGTTGAGTGATAAATCAAACGGTTTTTAGATAGAAGTAATAAAATTAAATAAAGCATACCAATAGTATTATAAATTTTTATTTAGTATTTCTGCTAAAAATAAAATTTTTAGTTGAAGTCTGCTTCACAATGAGTATAGAAGAAAAAATATTTTTTGCGTAGTTGTAATTACATTAAAAAGGATAAATAACAGTATAATTATAAATAAAATATTAGAATGGTATTCTGATTTCTAATGTACTGTCATTTGATTTTAATAAATATAATCTACTTAAATGAAGAGAGGTGTCTGCGCGTGTGTATCTGTGTGAGCATGTGTGTGTGCGCGCGTTGTGGTGCTCGCACAACTGATCGCAGAGTTACAAAACTCGGCAAATGGATAGCCGGGATTCTGCGAGTGTACACTTCATCGAGATTATTTTCGAATTTTGAATTTTTTTTTTCTACCGATCTTATGTATTCATATTTCGGTTTCATTTCCTAAAATTTACTCTTACATTTCAATCGTCTGTGTATCTTAACAACTTTTAAGTTTTTTTTTTTTTTATTAATTTTCCTTTTAATTTTATTTTAAGGCTATAAACTCTTTATTTTTTATTTATTTAATTCATTCATACATGTGAAAGCGATTTATTATTATTATTATTATTTATACATTATATTTACTGAAATCAAATGGCAATACAGTAGAAAAAACTAAACATATTAAATTTTAAATAAGATATATATACATATATTTATAACAGTTATGTTTATGTATAATTTTTTATAATATAATTAATTGCAGTAAAATTATAAATTTATTCTATTTGAATTTTTATAATTCTACAGTGAGGGCAAAAAAACTGAGTGATTGGGTCTTGCTAATACATGGTACAAAAATGAAAAGGCTGGGATATATCCATCTGCGAAATCGTAGTTCTTGAACAATAGCAGCTCCATCTGTCGTCCAATAAATAACTAAACTAAAATTTCGGGAAATGTCGCTGCGTTAGGCAGTGAGACCTGATTGTATAGATTTGAGCCGACATAACACGAGAGAGAAAGATGCTGCCAAGCGCAGCGGGTACGCGAACTAATGCTGAAACGGATTCATTTCAATGGGATTTATTGTATATTTTTATGTATATAAAGTGTTTAAAAAAAAACAGTGTTCAATTTTGGGAATTCATTTAAATACAGTGACCACCAAATCTAGCAAAACCTGCTAGTAAATAAATAAATAAAAAACATTTAGCTTTCAAGTAAATGAATTAAATAAATACGTTGCTGTGATACACATACGATTGCAATGCAAGAAAAAAAAAATATTTCCCATTTACGTGAATGAATTAAATAAATAAATAATTGACAGTCTAAAATGCGTTGTATTATACGCAGACGACTAAAGTGAAAGAATAAATTTTAGAAAATGAATCAGAAAAGCCAATGGATAAAATCGGAAAAAAAAAAAAAAAAAAAGTCGATGAAGTACACACCTGCAATGCCCCAACAACCACTCTGCTAAGTTGTGTAGCTCTGAGATTAGTAGTCTGTGCTCCAGAGCGCATACAGAAAGACACACACTCACTCACACACACACTTCTCTTTATTTATATAATACTAGTTAGTTATAGAGCGACTAAGGCGCCTGTTGAAAAATGATCACTTCATTTTATTTATTTCTCACTTCAAATAATTCGTTTGCTATAGCAAGCCCGTGCGAAATTTTCGCACTTTATTTATCTCTTCGTTACTTCTAAATTTAAAATTATTATTATTATTTTTATAGATGTCATTTTTTCATATGCATGAGCAAATTTAATATTTTATTTATTTATTTATGTATTATTATTATTTATTTATTTATTTATTTTATTTATTTATTTATTTATTTATTTTTCACGTGAAAGCATATTTCATTTTATGCTGAAAAAAAAAGGCAACAATTAAAAGTTTAAATGCCTATTTTAAAGCTATTTCTAAATTTATATTTTTATTAATTTTAAAATATCTAATAAAAAATTTGTTACAAATAAGGTACCAAATGAAAGGGGCGATTTGCACTAAACATGTTTATAGACTATTATATCACATAAAATTTTGTTTTGTTTAAAAAATGCTTATAACTTGAACTTGATAACACAGAAAATTGCTGCCTGCATGAAAATTGACCCAACACCATTTTTGCAAACACTTATGTAAAATGGCCTCCTGAATTTGAATATGACGCCAATTTTGCCCTCTCACCAACCGTTTTTTGGGGACGCCCCTACATTTTTATTACTTTTCGGTAATTTTATGGCTATAAACGTTATTTGCGCGGTGAAAAGGGTTACTTTAAATTTTAAATATCTTCTGAGGAGCTACAGATGTGAAAAAATATAAAACATCAACATTTGCAGAAAGGGAAAAATTTGGGGGGAGGATTGAAATTATAAATTACATTTATTATAATTTATTAATCAATTATTATTATTACTTGATAAACATTATAGTTTTTTGTTTTTAAAAGTAATTCTTTTCCATTCTCCAAATTAAATTCATGGCCATAAAATTACCGAACAGTGATAAAAATTGAGAAGGAGGTGACGTCCAAAAAAAACAGTGGGTGATTGGGCAAAATGGGTGTCATATTCGGATTCAGGAGGTCATTTTACATAGAAAACAGCAGGAATTGCATCAGAGCTCAAAATTTTATTTTAATTTATTTTATTTAATTTATTTTATTTAATTTATTTATTTATTTATTTATTTTTGCAGCGTAGTGTAATCTATATGTCTGTTCGCATTTTGATTTTCGTAAATATTTTCTGCATATCTCAAAATTTATAGCATATTAACAAGTTATTATGACAATTATGAGTACAACAATTATGATTATTGCTAATATCCCTTTAATTTATTATTTCTGAACTTGAAAATGTATGATATAATATACACGATGATATATTACTTACATGATTTGATTTTATGAGCAATCTATCTACTGCTATTATACATCACAGTTTTTCATGAATGTTCTATCACTTTCAATAATCTATTCTTTAAAAAATTTTTGTTCTCGAATACGGAGCATGTCATAGAATCAACAAAAGACGTAAATTAAGAGTTATCATACGGTACATTTAAACAAATTCGATTAAAAGAAAAGAAAAAAATTAAATCACAAAAACGCGATTTAAACACAGTTATTTCAGATGTAAACAAGATTTCAACCTCACGCCATATGACGAAGTGCGCGAGGAATCTCAAATAGCTAAAAATTCGCGCATCTATGAAATGGCACCCCCCTGCGTTGCACTAATATTACGATATGAACATAGCGAACATAGATACAATAAAAATAAGACGAGCGATTGCGTAATCTGAAAAGCAGTCAAATTCCGGTTACCGAAGAATATACGGGAGTGTCCTATCTGTATAATAATCTCTGACCCAGCCCAAGACCGGGCTGTGTATCGTAAACTCAACCTAAAACAGACAATACCCCTCCCGCTGGAATGTATATATTTACATTTTCTAATGTTCTTCCATAATTATGTATGTTTGTTTGCAACCGTACTAAATTACGTGAAGTAGCAACTAAACACAATTTTAATATGGATCGCTATATTCATTCGGGAGAGAAACCCCATAAATGTGAAATGTGTCCAAAATCATTTTCACGAGTTGAACATCTAAAAAGACATATTTTGTGTCATACTGGAGAGAAACCTCATAAATGTGAAACGAAAAAATAAAAATAGAGTTAGATCGTTCAAAATTGGTACAGAAATGGTTTTCGATACTTAAAATCGAATGCGGATATTTTTGAATTTGTAAAATTATTAGGAGGGGCGGTAAGGGGGGGCTATGGGCAAAAACAAATAGAAATGCAGTTAGGCCGTTCAAAATTGGTACAGATTGGTTTTAAATGCCTGCAAGTCGAATGGGGATATTTTCGAAAGTGTAACGTTATTAGGACGGACGGAAGGGGGGCGGAGGGGCAAACAAAATAAAATAGAGTTAGATCATTCAAAATTGGTACATAGAGGTTTTCGATACTTACAAATCGATTGCGGATATTTTCGAATTTTTAAAATTATTGGGAAGGGGGAGAGAGGTGGGGCAAAAAAATAAAAATAGAGATAGATCGTTCAAAACTGGTGCATAGAGGTTTTTGATATTTATAAATCGATTGCGGATATTTTTGAATTTGTAAAATTATTAGGATAGACGGGAGGGGGGGGGGGTCGAAGGGGGAAATAAGAGTTAGAGCATTTTGGGAATTTTTTCGGAAGGCAGTGAGAACCCGGTGCGACATTTTTCCTAATCACATTTTGTTTCGCTTTTTTTTTTTTTTTTTTTTTTTTCACGTGATAAAAATTAATGCAATTTTGAGAATTCAGTAATTATAGTGATTTATTTAAAAATAGTGACCAGCGAAGCGGGCAAAGCCTGCTAGTATACTATATAAAAGGAAAATGGATTTGTTACTAATTGCTGCATGTATAAGTAGACGATACGGAAAAAATTCCGATTTCCGATTTTTGCTGAATTTACATGTTTTGAGCTTTCTTTACGTTTCAATTAACTGAAATTGGCTACTTATTTTTTAAAAAAGTGTCTTTATTGCTAGCTTTTGTGGGTAGAAGAAGCAAGTAGAAGATACATAAAAACTTTTGATTTCCGGTTTTCGATGAATTTACACGTTTTGAGATTTCCTTGCATTTTAATTAAGTGAAATTGACTACTTATTTTTATTTTTTAAAAAGTGGATTTATTATTCTTTCCTCTGCATATATAAGTAGAAAATATAAGATCCAGAAAAGTTTTAGATTTTCGGTTTTCGATAAAGTTACACGTTTTGAAATTTCCCGAACTCAATTCGACCATTTTTGAAAAATATCTTTTTTTTTTTTTTGGTTCAAACACTGTACTTTATGAACCAATCGAATTAATTTAACAGAATTTGATACTTGGTTGGGCCTTGGTTTGACATGGTACCTATTAGCTTCTCTCATTTCAGGAAAGGCTAACATCTACAGACAGAAATAGTTATATTAAGTAAAACTCTGCTGATTCAGTTAGAGTGAATATCGGCAAATAATTGCTGCAGCTGTGTTGCAATTGCATTCCGTTTAGAACAAGGCAATAACTTTGCTTTGCCTCGCTTTGCAAAAACAAAATGGTCGAGTTTCGACCACTGGGCGATACTAGTTATTATTATTATTGAAAGAAAAAGAAAAGAAAATTAATAATAATCAGTATCGTTACAAGCGATATCGAAAAAGTTTTTTTTAATAATTTTGAATTAGGAAATAAAAAGTGCGCGTGAAATAATATGAAATAAAAATAAGTAAAAAAAATGAATTTATTGATTTAATGTTTTTGTTTTTCGGGGGCTGCTCATGCATGTAAAAAATGCGTATTAAAACGAGTCGAAGAAGGAAGCGAAATAAGTATTGAGTTATATTACGATAAATACGATATATAATATGATACGATATATTAGACCTATCGTCCAGGGTTAGTAGGCATTTTCGTTGAAAGAAATAGTTTGTTCGTTCGGTGCAACTTGCACATTAGTCCCGTGAGGTACAACTTTCACATTACAAAGGAAATTAGATACGTTACTGTGTATAAGGCTTTGTTTCCTATGGTCTGTAGAGTTTAGGTGGTATGAAAGCTATAAAAATCCTTCCGCTGTAACTTTTTCTCTTTTCCAGTGAATGAAAGTAGCATCATTTTTAGCATAGGCAAACGCAACTTTTCTATTGAATATGATTGGATTAGCATTAAAGTTTTGTTTACCGGATCACATGAAAGATTCGGATACATTACGGTATATAACAGGAAGTGGTTGAAAGTGCAATTTTAGTAGTATTAACCATTTTAAATACCTTCCTATATTGTTTGATGAATGCTAATATTTTCGATTTGACTTTATGTTTGTGCCTTGTCTGTAATAATGAATTTCTGTTTATATATAATTATCTTATAAAAGTTCAGCAGTTTTGTTAAAGAACATACTATTGCTTGGCTATATAAAACCTCTGCAAAACACATACTAAAAATCTTTTTCATAGAAAGGCATGTTTTTTTTTTTTTTTTTTTTTTTTTTCTGAGGGGTGTGGTGGGCAATTTATAGTGTTTGAATACTTTTTTATTATTCATTAATTTGTAATTTTCTTTAATTAAAATAGAAACAGGAAGTCAAGTCACATTGACCCACATTTTTTTTTTTTTTTTTTTTTTTTTTTTTTTAAACGTAAAAACTAAATAAAATTTTGTTGAAATTGAAAAGAATTAACGTACATGAAATAACAGGGGTGAAACAACCTGACATGCAAAACTCCTGAAAACTGCTACTTGCATGTACATTGGAAAGAAGAAAAATGATGTAACATAATGATATAATATTGTTACGAAATTGTAAATAATTGTGTTTATTTTTGTATAAATTCTTTCAAAGAGGCTTAGTAAGTTGATAAAGTGCTAATTTTGTGCATTTCTAGTCGTTTTAGCGTTGAAATAGCCTTATTTTCCCTTAAAAACGCATTAAAAAGCCCCAGTAATGCACGTAATGGATTTGGCGCCAAATTTGGCGACTTTTTCCCACCTTGGCGATTTTTTTGGCGACCTTGGCGAGAAAATCCTTATATGGGATATACCAAATATGGAAGCTGTAAGTTGATTGGTTGACCACTTTCTAGAGTTTTCTCGAAAAATCTGGGCTCCATGGAACAGCATATAAGGAGCGCTTCCTCGCCAAGGGCAGTCAGTTCAGTTCAGTCTTCAGCCAGCTTCGCTAGTGCTTGCTCTTGAGCCTCTTTGAGAGAGATTTGCTTCAAGTGTTTTTGCTATACAGTTTGTACTGTGGATTTGCTATTGACAGCTGTTGTTTAAGCTGTGTTTACTGTTTGAATTGAAGCTGATACTTGGTTTATAGACCTGTATTTTTCTGGAATTTTCTGTGAATAAATTACTGAATTTTTGTACGTTTGGCCTTTCATTCTCAGACAACTCACGAACCCCCAAGTACGCAACATTTCTGGTGTCAGAAGCGGGATTGTCTGTGAATGGTGATAACGAGAGCTATGGAGGAGATGAGGAAACTTCTAGAAAGCTTAGCTACCCAGATGAATGAAATGAAAGAGGGACAGAGAGAGATGAAAGATAGCCTGAGTCAAGAGATGAATGAAATGAAAGCCGGACAGAAGGAAATGAAAGACGGTTTGACTGAAGAAATGAAGGTAGCACAAGAGAAAATGGAAACATCGCAAAGAGAGTTGAAAGACAGTTTGACCGAAGAAATTAAATCTAATCAAGACGAGATGAAGAGAGAACTTTCGACAGTAAAGGAAGTGATTGAAAGTAAATTATCGGATATGGGAAGCAGAATAGATGGAATAGAAGAGAAAGTTTTGAAAATAGAAGAGAGTTTTGAAGAGAAGGCAATGAAGATCGAGGAAAATGTTATGAAAGTAGAAAAGAATTTTGAAGAGAGATTTATGAAGATAGAAGAGAATTTTGAGGAGAAATTTAAAGAAAACTTTGATCAAGAGCTGAAAGGAAGGGTTTCAGAGATAGAAAGCAAGTTTAAGAGAATAGAAGAAGATCTGGAGAGAAAAGTGGAAGAAAAGTTAGAATCCATGCCCCAGGAAACTGAAAAGAAAGAGAGAAGAATCCAGAATCAGGAATTTATTAAGCTATCTACCTACGATGGCAGTTCCTCCTGGCATGTATATAAGACGCAATTTTCCATCGTTGCTGAAGCTAACGGCTGGGACTCTACCGCCAAGTCAGTCCACTTAGCAGCAGCATTACGGGGAGATGCAGCCGAGATCCTGAGAAATGTTTCTAAAGAAGAAAGGAACGACTTCGAGGCCCTGACTAGAGCACTGGAGCTACGGTTCGGAGAGAAGTGTTCTAAGGACTATAGTCGCCTCCAGCTAAAGTCCCGTTACCAGAAAACGGGCGAAAGTTTGCAAGAGCTGGCAGCGGACATTCAGAGATTGTCACACTTAGCATTCTCAGACTGTCAAGCTGATACTCGAAACGACTTAGCTCTTCAGTACTTTATCGATGCTGTTCGGGATCCAGAAATTCAAAAAGCGCTGAGACTTTCCAACATCAGAGACGTAGAATCAGCTTTAGGCTATGCACTTAGGATAGAGGCAGCCCAACAAGCCTCCCGTAAAGACCGCCATACCATAAGAGCAGTCTCATTAAACGATACGCCTGCTGGTGAAAATGAAATGAAGAGAAGTATCGAAGAGATCTTAAAGAGATTGCGCAGCCTGGAGAATAATAAGGAAATAAAGGACCGGAAGATAAAGTGCTGGGGCTGTGGAGGGGATGGTCACGTGAAGAGGAACTGCCCTGTACGACCAACTGTAGGAAATCACCCGGCTTCACCATCACTGCAGGGAAACTAAGAGGAGGCCACCTCGCGGGGCGGAGGTTGCCTAAAATTAAAGAGCCCCAATTTACAGTATTTCATGTTTCATCGATGAGTGGCGGCGATAATGGACTTCACGTCTATGGCCAAGTCAACAACGCCACCTGCCGGATGATTCTGGACACGGGAGCCAACGTGACCATCATTAGAACGGATTTGGCTCAAGAACTAAAAGAGAAGATCATCTGGACTCCGCCCTGCGTTAAACTCCAGACTGTGACCGGAGACGAAATCAAAATATATGGAAAAATGAACTTGATCATCACTTTTGGGAATGCCAGTTACCATCATATGGCATATGTGGCAGATATAAGAGATCCTGTAATCATTGGAATTGATTTCATGAGAAAATTTAACTTTAAATTGGACTTCAAGAATAATGAACTGCATTCGAGTTCGGAAGACATAGCTGTGTTCAACACTGAAAATCAAGACATTCAGCCAATATGCCAGATAACAGCCAAGTCGGAAATTTCCATCCCTCCACATACAGAGACAATAGTTTCAGGAACACCTCCTACCAAGCAGTACTTCCGCTATGGACTGATTGAATACCCGAATACAGACAATAGCCCAAGAGGAGTTCTGGTAGCTTCATCTCTAGTTGATCTCTCAAAGAGTACTATTCCTGTGAGAGTCGCAAACATCAGCGATAAGGTCCGGACAGTGAAGAAGGATGAGGTGTTAGCAACCTGCACTCCTGTCACATGCATCAACCGCCCCACGCAATCAACCGAATCCAAGTCTTCTGAACAATTAATAACGGAATTACTCAAGAATGCAGAGTTAGGAAAGGAACAGAGATGTGCTGCGGAGAAGCTACTCCAAGAATTTAAAGACCTTTTTTCTCGAACACCTGAAGACGTCGGGAGAACGAACATCACCCAGCACAGAATTGATACAGGAAATCATCCTCCAATCAAACAGCATCCAAGAAGACTTCCATTCGCTAAACAGGAAGAGGTCACTGAACTTCTAAGTGAAATGCAGCACAATGATGTCATCGAGCCATCAACGAGTCCTTGGGCCTCTCCCATAGTACTGGTGCGGAAAAAGGATGGTTCAACAAGATTTTGTGTGGATTATCGTCGTTTAAATGACATCACGAAGAAAGACAGTTACCCTCTTCCCAGAATTGACGACACATTAGACACACTTGCTGGCAATAAATGGTTCTCGACTTTGGATCTGAAGAGCGGTTACTGGCAAGTAGAATTGCATCCTGATGATCGTGAGAAGACTGCATTCACCACGGGACAAGGACTGTGGCAATTTAAAGTTATGCCGTTCGGATTATGCAATGCTCCTGCCACCTTCGAACGCCTGATGGAGACAGTGCTAAAAGGACTTTCCTATGAAGCCTGTCTGGTGTATTTGGATGATATTATCATTGTGGGGCGCACCTTTGAAGACCATCTACGAAACATCCGAAAGGTGCTGGAGAAACTCAGAATGGCTAACCTCAAATTGAATCCAGGCAAGTGTAACTTGTTCCGTCGTGAAGTGAGCTACCTCGGCCATATCATCTCTGCCGAAGGTGTGAGAACTGATCCTGAGAAGATCTCTGCAGTCGAGAACTGGAGTCGCCCTGAAAATGTACACCAACTACGAAGTTTCCTGGGGTTATGCACTTACTACAGGAAGTTTGTCAAGGGTTTCTCAAATATTGCCAGACCACTCCACAAGCTGACGGAAGCCAAACAGAAGTTCCTGTGGACGGAGGAATGTGAAAATGCGTTCAAGCGACTTAAAGAGGCCTTAACATCATCGCCTATCTTGACGTATCCACAACCCGACAGACAGTTCATACTTGATACAGATGCCAGCCATGAGAGTGTCGGTGCTGTTCTGTCGCAGGAAATTGATGGTCAAGAACATGTCATTGCCTATTGGAGTAAATGCTTGTCTAAACCAGAGCGAAATTACTGTACCACCAGGAAAGAGCTACTCGCCATCGTAAAAGCCATAGAACATTTCCATCATTACCTCTATGGCAGAAGATTCCTGCTACGGACTGACCATGCATCTCTAACGTGGTTACTCCAGTTCAAGAACCCGGAAGGACAGATTGCCAGGTGGATACAACGCCTCCAGGAATATGACTTCGAAATACGTCATCGTAAAGGGACTCTACATGGTAATGCAGATGCCTTGTCACGGAAGCCCTGTTTGGAAAGCTGCAAGTACTGCTCTAGGGCCGAGCAGAAATACCTGCCGATAAATCCGGTTGCCTGCCAAGTTACTGTCTCAACACCATCAGATCAAGATCCCGATCCATGGAGTGACGAAGAACTTAGAAAGGCCCAGTTGGAAGATCCTGACATAAAGCCAATATTACAGCTGAAGGAGACAACCAGCAACAGACCTATCTGGCAGGACATTTCCAGATTTAGTCCCATTACGAAAAGTTATTGGGCACTTTGGGACTCTCTTCATATCCGAAACGGCGTATTATACAGAAAGTGGGAATCTGATGATGGGAAAAGCTTCCGATGGCAGATAGCATTGCCAAGATCAAGAATTCCAGATGTTTTAGAACAACTGCATAGTAGCTCTACCGGAGGCCATTTTGGGGTAATGAAGACTCTGCAGAAAGTTCGGGAACGCTTCTACTGGTGCAAGGCAAAGGAGGATGTGGAGAAATGGTGTAAATCCTGTGATGCTTGTGCGGCACGTAAAGGCCCGCAGAAGCGAAGTCGAGGAAGACTGCAACGGTATAACGTGGGAGCACCATTTGAACGGATTGCAATCGACATCTTGGGTCCTTTGCCACGGACCTCCAGTGGAAATAAATACATCCTCGTCGTGATGGACTATTTCACCAAGTGGCCTGAGGCATGCACAGTCGCAGAAGTCCTAGTGCAGCAATGGGTGTCAAGGTACGGCATGCCCCTACAACTTCATACCGACCAAGGTAGGAACTTTACCTCTGATGTTTTCAAAGGACTGTGTGAACTACTCGGCATAGACAAAACCCGGACAACACCCTTACATCCCCAGTCGGACGGCATGGTCGAGAGGTTCAATCGTACCATCCTGAATAACCTCTCCCTTCTAGTATCAAGGAACCAGCAAGATTGGGACTTGAAGTTGCCATTGTTCCTGCTGGCTTATCGAAGTGCTGTCCATGAAACCACCGGCTATACTCCAGCCCAGATGCTGTTTGGACGTGAACTTCGTCTCCCTTGTGATCTCCTGTTTGGTTGTCCACCCGATGCGCCTTCATCGCCCGAGGAGTACATCCAAGATCTCCAGGCACGATTTGAGGACGTTCACAACTTTGCTCGGGAACGAATTCACATTGCATCGGAGAAAATGAAGACAAGGTACGATCTAAAGGCTACGCAACATGAGTTTCAGGAAGGAGAGAAGGTCTGGTTGTGGAATCCTGTTCGACGCAAAGGACTCTCTCCCAAGCTACAGTGCAACTGGGACGGACCATACACAGTCTTAAAAAGGCTGAATGATGTAGTGGTGCGGATCACTAAAACACCTTCATCAAAACCGAAGGTGGTGCACTATAATAGGCTAGCCAAGTACCACAAGTAACGGTAAAATTAAAATTTAAAATGTAAATACTTGTAAAATTTGCGCATGCGCACTGTAAATATCTGTATATAAATATTTGTACATATTTGTGAATTTTGTAAATATTTCCCACTTAATTTATATTTCTATGTTATCTTTATGTGCAACTTAGTTTTTGTGTTTTAGATTGTGTAAATTTGTTTAGTTTCGCCTCTTGACCAAGGGTTGCACTGCCCGGGACGTGCAGTCCTTGGGAGGGGGGCAGTGTTACGAAATTGTAAATAATTGTGTTTATTTTTGTATAAATTCTTTCAAAGAGGCTTAGTAAGTTGATAAAGTGCTAATTTTGTGCATTTCTAGTCGTTTTAGCGTTGAAATAGCCTTATTTTCCCTTAAAAACGCATTAAAAAGCCCCAGTAATGCACGTAATGGATTTGGCGCCAAATTTGGCGACTTTTTCCCACCTTGGCGATTTTTTTGGCGACCTTGGCGAGAAAATCCTTATATGGGATATACCAAATATGGAAGCTGTAAGTTGATTGGTTGACCACTTTCTAGAGTTTTCTCGAAAAATCTGGGCTCCATGGAACAGCATATAAGGAGCGCTTCCTCGCCAAGGGCAGTCAGTTCAGTTCAGTCTTCAGCCAGCTTCGCTAGTGCTTGCTCTTGAGCCTCTTTGAGAGAGATTTGCTTCAAGTGTTTTTGCTATACAGTTTGTACTGTGGATTTGCTATTGACAGCTGTTGTTTAAGCTGTGTTTACTGTTTGAATTGAAGCTGATACTTGGTTTATAGACCTGTATTTTTCTGGAATTTTCTGTGAATAAATTACTGAATTTTTGTACGTTTGGCCTTTCATTCTCAGACAACTCACGAACCCCCAAGTACGCAACAATATTAATGATATAACATACAACTACCTACAATAAATAGTATTCGGGGAGTTTTTTATACATTGTAAGACAAATTATACATATAAAATGAAAAATTTCAATAAAAACAAAATAATTTTACATGAAATTGAAAACAGCAAAATTTAAAAAAAACCCTGAATCCAGCACCATATTTCAAGGCAGCCTTTGAAATGTTTCACACCTATATTAACTGTATTTATTAAACGGTGCCTGTGTCCTCAAATGGTTGAACTCTATTTATTTATTTTATTTTTTATTCTTATTTTATTTGGTAGGTATATGTGTGTGTGTGTGGGGGGGGATAAGCAATGATTTAATTTCAGGCTCTTTTATGGAATGTGCGCAAAGAAACGGACCAAAAGCACTTACTATCAGTAACCAAAAATCTACGTAAGAATAGAGCAACGTTATGTGATTTTAGTTATTTTAGACACACATGTATATATTTAAGCACTTTATTATTATTATTATTAAATTTTGTTTTTAAATAACACTTGTTCCTTGATTTCATACCTTTAGAAAATATATTTTTATTAGACCATGAAATACAACTTGTATACTAATGAATAACTGGATTACAAGGACAACTGTATTAGTAATATTTTAGAGTAAATTCGGGAAACATTACTCGAAAAATATTTCCCATTAGTTTGAAATAAATAAAGAATAAAAACAAAGTTAATTTCTAATTATTTTTATTTATTTATTCATTAGCAATCAGGAGTGGATCCAGGCAAAAATTGGAACCCTTTTGCTGCCCCTTCACAAAATTCAAATCCCTAAAACCCCTTCACAAAATTCAAATCCTTAAAATGGACCCCTTCACAAAATTCAAATCCATAAAATGGGTCCCTTCACACAGTTCAAATTTAGAAAATGGGTCCCTTTACAAAATTCAAATCTATAAAAACAGCCCTTTCACAAAATTTTGTTTTATAAAAGTAATACTTTTGTAAAAATTTTCCATATTTACAGTATTATTTTTAATGCTATACTTGTTTAATAAAATGCTATTAACTTGAAATTAAACATTAGACAGAGTATCTGCTAAAATGAAAGGTTTCTATCGGCAATTTTTTTCCCCACAAAAATAAATAAAAAATTCACAAAAACAATTTGTTTTTCACAAAGATGGGCCCCAAAAATTAAAATCTGGATCAACCCCTGACAATGTACGAAAGTAAACTATTATTTGGTATTTCATTTCATGAAAGGTGCTGCTATGACCACAAATGGTCATTTCAGAGACTGCAAAAGTGCCTGCAGCTGTTGAAAGAAAAAGAATAGATAAGAAAAACATCTATCAAAGCTGACAGGTGTAACGCCCATTAGAAATAGGGATTTTCTTTTTCCCTACTAGAGGGGGTAGGAAATATATGACTTTGCGTTCATCTCTCTTTGATTATTTTTCCTACTGTAGCATTTAATATTAAACACATACAAAATATTTTTAAGTCTATCAATAGGTATTTGAAAGAACATTTTTCGTATCTTAATCAAATTTCGATAAACCAAATATTTTTTTCCGAAAAAGCAGTTCAAAGTCCAATTTTTCAACTCTACTTTGACAAACAAATTTCAATAATTTTTTTAAAATACAATTAATGAGTTTTTTAAAAAAGTGAAAAGTTGCGAGTAGAAAGTAGAAGTATACAATAGTAATACTTTTGAAATTTAAAAAAAATATGAATTACATAATGAGATATTAGAAGAACTAGTAAAGCAAAAAACCCTATAGATTAACGCTGAAGAAAGAAAAACGTCAAATCACTCCTGAGGCCTCTTAAATAATTTCCATGACATATATCTTTCACAAGCAGTTATTGTGAAAAGTGCCCTTTTTTCCGCGATCTGGGAAAAAGGGCTTGCAAAATACTTGCTAAACATGAACGATAGCGAATTTTTTTTGTTTTACGTAGTGGGGGGACGGGGGAGGATGGGACAGATTAAACAAAAAAATTCTGTTTCAGAATAATCTTTTTACAATTTTTGATATTAACTTTTTAACTAATGCCTGATAATAATAATACATTGAATTTTTGCATACTAACTTAGGAACTGAAAGATACACTACGATACGCATCCCTTTCTAGAATTTTTCATAAACAATAAGTGATATTTATAAAAAAAAAAAAAAAATTCTATACATTCATGTGAATCGGTGTGATTTAAAAATAACATTCTTTCCCTCCCTGTTCCCCTTGCCCCCCCCCCCCAAGTATAGGTAACATTCACCACAATTTTTCATTAAAAGTAGGTGATAACTGTAGAAATTTTAATTAAAATTGGTAGCATTGTGGTATTTATGAATCATTTTTTTCTTCTGCTCCCTCCATATCCCCCAAAATATATATAACAGTCAACGTAAATTTTCCGGAAAATTAAATGATATTTATGATGCACTTTATTAAAATAAAAAGCATTGGGGTATAAAACATTCATTTTCTATCCTTCTGTCTCCAGCCAGACATGTAACCCCCACCCAGACATGTAACCTTCACTGTAGTTTTTCATTAAAAGTAATTGATAGTTACACAATAGTTGACAAAATGTCAATAAAAAATTCGATAATAAGTATTTTTTAAGAATATTATTTTATTTTTCATCTGCCCCACTCACTTGCCCCCCTTTTTTGAACTACATGTATCTTTCATTATAATTTTAATAAAAGAAGTAAGTAATAGTCATACAATATTTCATATAAATAGGTAGCATGGCGATATAAAATCAACTACTTTTCTTATTCTGCTCCCCCCCCCCCCAAGATATCTGTAACACTCACTGCAATTTTTTAACAGTAAGTATATATTCAATGTTTTATTTAAATCGATACTAGGGCAGTTTAAAACACTTTTTTTTTGTTTTTTCATCTGCAAACACTTTTGCCCCCCCCCCCTCTAGGTATATATAACCCTCATTTTGATCTTAATAAAAAAGTAAGTGATAATTATAGAATATATAATTAAAATCAGTAAAATGGTGGTACAAGCAAAAAAAATCATGTTGTTTTCCTCTGCCATCCACCTCCAATTATGTCTGACACTAATTTTTTCACAAATTGTACGCGATTATATAAAGTTTCATTAAGATCGGTAAGAAGGTGGTATAAAGACAACCAGTACTACCCCCCCCTCCCCCACCCCGTCCCTAAAGTATATACTAAATGAATGTTGTACACAATCAATTGAAATTTCTAGAAATGTGATTTAGAAATCATTCTTCAAATGTATTATTCATATTTATTATTTTGCGATTTGCTTATTACAAAAGTGTCCTTTTATTTGGTATCCGAAAAAAAAAAAAAAAAAAAAAAAAAATCAGCCCTGGAAAAATTTCCACGGAATAAAGCACCCTTACATGAACTATCCACAAAAGGAGACCAAATATTAATGAAGTAAAAATTATATTATGGTATTGCGGGTCAATCAAAAACAAAAATTATGAAATGGAGGTATTTGTAAGTAACTCTTTTGAATCGAAAATTTTTAATGATATGATTGATACTTCATTATTATATCTTTACTAAATAATTTGACATTTTGTTCTGGAAAGAAAATCATTGTTGAAATACTTTACTATGTACTTTACTGTGTATAATACTTTACTTTACTAATAACAGGTCTGTGACGTTCATGCTGAATAAGTGATTTTTTTTTTTTTTTTTTTCATTTCTTCGTATACAATAATCATATAATCCCCCTTCACCATGTACCCACCTGCGAACAACAAATGGACAACTGAAGCTGTCACACACTTCAAAACTGACTAACATGCCAAATCCTCTTTTGAAAAATTATCTTTTACTGCATGACAGTTGCACATTCAGAAGCAAACATCAAAGTGCTATAACCTAGAATTTTTAGAAAAATAATTTTATAAATTTGAAAAGAATCTATATTTTACATTTGAACCCATCTTATATATAATTTTTAAAATAAAGTTTTCATTAAATAAATTTAAATACTCTAAGATACTATTGATATAATAATTACTGATAAAATATATACTAATATATATATATATATATAATTATATATACTAATAGTATATATATACTGTACTGATACTATTGATACTATTATTTGAATAATAATAATAATAGCGATAACTATTAATGGTTATTATCAGCTATACATACATATATATATCAATTATATAGCAACTATCGTTATTGTTAATTATATAAAAGTATTAATAATTATTAACTATGTTTTCCACCTAATTTGATTGCCAGTGTAACTCTGTTAATTAATGGAGAAATTAGTTTCTTAAATTACTCATTTTCTAATTTTTTTTAATCCGTTTTCACATTTGAAAAATACGTAAACGTTACCGTTTTTATAGTTTTCCAAATATTGAATTTTTAAATTTTTAATATTTCACTTTGAAGATAAAAAGTGATTAAATTCAACTTATTAAATTTTTGCATATCACACATTTAAAGTAAAATATTAAAACTTTTTAAAAACAAGAAGAGTCATAAATAAATAAATACTAGAATGATTAAAAAGAAAGAAAGAAAAAGAAAATCTACGTGCACCACCCTCTTGGCCCCCTCAGCTGTATATAATGTTCAATGGGATTCATATTTGTATAGCATTGTTTGAAAAAGTTTTCAATACATATACCTCTGACCCCCCCCCCCCCCCCCGTATATGGAACACTGTAGCTTTTTCATAAATAGTAAGTGATTATTACACAAAGTTTCATTAAAATCAGTAAGATGGTGATATAAAAACAATCGTTTTCTTTCAGCCGTCTCCTAACTCCCCCCCCCCCCCAACCAAACTTTCAACAGACATATACTAAGTGAATGTTGTACCAATTTAATTTAAATTTCTAATGTCTAATTTTCCTTCTAAAATTGTACTTAAAATCAGTACTTTCTATAAAATATATCTATAATCTTATATATATTATAAATGTGAATGTCCGTTTATTTGACTGAGTTTCACGCTAAAACTGCTCGATGGATTTCGATAAAATTTGTTATGGAGATAGCTTATACCCTAACTTAAAAAGTTGGCTACCTTTTATTCCGAAAAAAAACTTTTTTTTTGTTATTTTTATGCATAAAATAGTAATTTTGTAAGCTAAAAATAGCAAAAAATTAGCCATTTAAATTTTAACCATAATTTAATTGTTGCCAAAATTAAATTTAATTATCCATAATTTAATTGTTGTCGAGTTTATTTTTTTTCCCAACAGGAAAATAAATACATTTATCTAAACTTGAACAATAAAAAATAAAAAATAAATAAATAAATTATGCATCTCAAAAAATTGACGTCATTTTTAATTTAAAATTTCTTTTACAAAGTGCTAATATAGTTTACGATGCTAATGTGTGTTGTACTAAAATCAGTTTTATTTATAGTAGATCCTCCTGGGTGATTTTTTAAATTGTTGCGTTGAAGTACACCGAACATTTTTCGCCAAGAGGCTTAATTTAGCATTTTTTAATCTAGGTAGTTCAAGAAAAATATAAAAGAGGTTTAATTTAGCAACAGCAATTTTAATCTAGGTAGTTCAAGAAAAATGTAAAATTTATAAAATACTACAAAACGAAAAGAAAAAAAAAAAAAACTGAAATAGTAGTCACATAAATGATCTATTTTTATCTGAGTAGATAATTTTATTAAAAAAAAAGTGCAGTTTTAAAAATAGAAAATTTATTTCATCAAGCACTATTTTAAACCTAAAAACCATTAATAAAATAAACAGAATATGAAGGGTTCTTATATGTTAACGAAAAGGTGTCCGATAAAACGCTTTCTATTTTTATGCAAGAAATTATACAAAAAAAAAAAAAAAAAAAAAAAAAATCGCTAATATGGCTACAAAAATTCAAAAGCCGCCAAGGGAGAGATTCAATAAAGTTGTGTAGCACGATAATGTTTATTTATTTATTTATTTTTTTTATATACCAATCACTACGCTAATTGAACATACAAATAAATGAGCTGCTGTGGGTGACTGCACTTGCACGCTGTCGGGCAGAAATATTTGATTAATTCAAATTAATATTTAAATAACTAAATAAAGATATGTTTAATAGAATAGAAAGCATAGTCTTGGTGAAAAATGATAGTTTAGGGTTCCCGATGTTTCGAAGCTCTCCGACACACGGGATCGTAGACCTTGAGCTTACCAAGGGATTATCGATGGAGTCATCTCCAAGCCCCATCGCCAAAAGATATAAGTAGGTGTGAGTTGATTTTTGCGAAAGAGTATGTAGTCACTGCTAAGACTAAGTCTTAGTCACTGCGATCCAGAGTTATTCAGAGACCTATTCTGAGTCATTGCACTTTAGGGATTGAGCTCTAATCAACTGGACATTTTTCGTGAGTGAGTGAAAACTTTTGCTCTGGTGTAGTTGATGTTAATTGCTTTACTCCTGTGGAATAAGTGACTATTTTTTAGACTGTCCCAGATCATTCATCGAATAATGACTTATACTGTACGAGTAACAGCTTCAACTGTTTCCAGAATATTCGAAGAATTAACACCAGCTATTGGACTATTTTCGAAAATATTTGTTTTAATAGTAGTTTTTTTTTTTGTACAGATTCGAGAAGTTCAAAAAAGGTTTGATATTGCCAAGGAGGTCCCATACTAAAGCTGTGACGAAAATAGTCGCCAATCGAAATATATTCAGTTACAAAGAAATCATTTAAATATAGTGTCCAGCGAAGCGGTCAAAGCCTGCTAGTATTTCTATAAAAAATAAAAAATTCAATACTTTTTATTCATAATACAGGTATTTGTTTGTGATGGCCAAATATATCACGACAGTCAAACAAAGCTCAAAATACTTCCTAATTTTTAGCAATAATGCGGCTATTTTTCATTGTAGTATATGTTACGCAAATCGCAGGTGCTTTTTTTACCATTGCCATTTTTACCGGTGCCATCTTTACCGCCTACCAAAAGGAACAACGAAAAAAAAAAAAAAAGAAAAAAAAAAAAAAAAAAAAAAAAAAGATTGAATGAAAGAAATAAAAAGCAATTAAATAAAAAGCAAGCTGCTTTAAACTTTATTTATTATTATTATTATTATTTTCCTACAGCGTAAGTCGCGAAAAATCGAACAGTCTTGTACCTTTAAAGAACGGTGAAAATAAAATACTGAAGAGAGAAGGATTTATACAAGTTCTAATTTTAATATTCGTGTGATTCACAATTGTGAAACATTAAAGCAATGAAAGCCCTCCTGCTCTGACTGCAGCAGGGAGGGTGCCGGCTTCGATTTCAAGTAGCAGATCGCTCTCTTTGACCTAGTTTTTCGAAATTTTGTTTATCCGAAATTCGAATGAATACGGGCTGGGACATCTTTGAACCTCCCCCCCTTCCCCCTCCTCCAAAGGGCATGAGAGCATGACGTTTGGGCTCCTGACCCCAACCATTAGATAATTTCATCCCCCTCCTCAAGTAGTAAAAAGGGGAGAGGGAGAGAGGTGAGAATTTTCCTGGTCAGGGAAAATAATATAGTTGCCTTTTGGAGATTTTTATCACTAAAGTTGGCGTGATTTTATTTATTTGTTATTTGTTTAATAATGTAATGTTTAGAAATTTAACATTCATATTTTACGAACTATAACGCTGTAAATATGAATTTTTTTTTTTTTAACTTATTTTATAAACAGATAAGTAAATTATATCTATCTCTTTCAAGGGTCTGTCATAAAACGACATATAAACGAACTTATAATAAAGAATTTTGATTCTTACAAATTTATTTTTATACAAATACATTGTTAATCTTTACATAAAACTAATAGTTTTAGAGTTCTTTCAAATTGTTTTTATTGTTTCATTTTATTATTTAATGCATTATTATTTATTTTTATTTATTGTAAGTAAAAAATAAATTTTAAATAAACGCTAATTCAATCGGGGGGGGGGGGGGTAAAAGATCGACATCCCCACCCTTCTGCAATTGTAAACTTTATATAAAACTAATAGTTTTAAAGTTCTTTAAAATAGTTATGCTACATAGAATTGTTTAATGCATTATTATTTATTTATTATTTATTTAAATACAGTAAAGCACCGTTTATACGTCTTTCAATGTAGGTAAAAAAACGTATAAATGAAAAGAAGTATATTCGAAATTAAAAGAATAAAACTTTGATTACTACAAATTTAATGGCACTGAAGTAAAATTTATGTGAAATACTAATTAATAAAGTTTTTTTCTTTTCTGTTAAGTAATATAATAACTATCGTCGTATATTACACTACAGTATAATTTGTATTTGAATATAATAATTAAATTAAAATAAAATACTATTAACTATATATATATATATATTGCGTATGTTTAATAATAACTATATAGTAAGATTTTTGTCGATACAAGTGGTTATTTAATTACATTTTAAAATATTTAACACTCGCGTGACATTCTATGAGAGAACTGCTTGTGAAATGAATTCAGTTTTAGGAATGTTTTTCACTTGTGTTTTGATAAACAAAATAAATTCGAAGTTTTTTTAATGCAATCCATTGCATCTTTAAAGGAAGTTAGAATAACTTTTCTTACATTATCATCGCTTAAACTATAATGAAATAATTTGTCTCCAATTAATTTCTAAAGCTCATATGCTGTAATAGTTTTCTTTTCATTTAATTTGGGATCTATTTTTATAAGTATTTAAATGCAGAAGAAAAAGTTGTATGATTGTCACACCATATTATTTATATTAGTCCCATTATTGTTATTATTGTTGCTATTTTGCAAGTTGAATTGAAATTTGAAAGGAAAATTTTGTTTAATTGTAGCTTTTATAAATAAAAAGATAACTAAGTGAATGAATGAATAAAATAAAATCACGTTGATTAAAATATACTAAATATGTATAACGATATTAATATTATATATATTAATAGAATAATAATTAATAGAAAAGTAATTTTTATAAAATAACGAAAAAGCATAACAGACCTCTTTCAGTTGCCTTAACATAAAAAATGGGAAACTTTGGTATTTGTAAAAGTTTTTAATGTCAGCTTTTTTTTAAACATTTTTACACCCTTTGATGCGTAAGAAATCAGAAAATCACAAAATACGTCTGTAGGTTAGTCAGTTTATTACTGATTAACAAACTATTGTTTGTTAATCAGTGTTTATCTCAAGAATAAATGATCATAAAAATGTCGGATCAGTGTTTAAATATATTATATTGAAACTGTCTAAAACCTTATTCAATTTCAGCGTTATAATTTGAAACTTTGTAAGTTATTCGAAACGTAAGATTTTCTTAGCATCACTGAATAGGGAGAATTTTCGCATAAATAAGCATCACGCTTATTATTTTCTTAAAAAAAAAAAAAAAAAAAATGAATCTAACAATCTTTAAATTGAAATATAAGATGATGAGAGCTGCCAACCTAATCCGGCAAATTGTTAGTACCGCCCCTTTTTCCACACCACTTAACTTTTAGAGTAATTCTCTTCAAATGCATTTACGATGAATTAAGAAAAAAAAAAAAAAAATACTCTAAAAATTTATTGGTGTAGCAAAAAGGGCAGTACTAACAATTTGCCGGATTAGGTTGGCAGCGCTCTAAATAGTATAAGATATCAATATACAACCTTTCAATATTTCATTAGTAAAATTTAATATTTTCTTAAATTCCTAAAAAATTCAATTATCTATTTATATTAATAGGCAAACATGAAATTTGTCGTACACTTCTAACATTTTAATTATGGGAGTAGAAGGTTGAAAGTGGTATCATTCAAAAGCAGGGTTGGCAAGTTTCTTCCAAGGCGGAAAAAAACATGGAAAAAACCGGCCGGAAGAAATAGGTTTCTTCCAAGTGGAAGAAATGGAAGAAACTGTTTTTCTTAAAAATTTATCCTATAAATTGCAGATTTGAAAGATAGAATAGATGCATTTTTCTTATAAACAACTTTAAGTAACTTTAATTATACCTATAAAAGTTTAATAACATATTTAATTAATAATTATGAGATTTTTACCGAAGTGATCTTCGGTATCTGATGATTACATTCCAAAATACGCAAAATTCAGTAAAAAAAAAATCAATTTCAATTTAAACAGTGTAAAGTTTTATAATGTAGACAATTTTATTTCTTTAACTGGTAATAAATAATAGTTTGGATCACTTAATGTTAACATGTTATGTTAACATGTACCGAATTGACTGGAAAATCCTAATATAGATATTAGGATTTTCCGGTCAATTCGACATGTCAAAGAAGCAAAATAATAATAATAATAATAATAATAATAATAATAATAATAATAAAGCACCACAGAACTGGGTTTTTAAAGTAATAATAACAAAACTTTGAGTAAACACCATAAAATGCAATAAACTCGCAACAATTGTTTCGAGTTGTCGCTTTGACTGCAGTACTCGTGCCTACTTTGTTCGCCTGACGAAGGATCGTATGATCTTTAGACCCGAAATTCGAGTTTATTGCATTTTATGGTGTTTATTTAAAGTTTGTAATTATTTATTCGGTACGTGTTAACATTATCCCAGTGAGCTGATATTTTACTAAAATGTGTTCAGAGTAAAAAATAAATAAATAAATAAATACAGGGTATGCGTATCAAATTAAAAAAAAAAAAAAAAAAAAAAAAAAAAAAAAAAAATCCTCCCTCCTTTAAAAGTCATCCTAATCTATCTATCTATATATAATAGAGAGACAGAGAGAAAGCAAAAACCATGCACTTATAATTGAAATGCCATTTTTTAATTAAAATGCCTTAAAAAAAAAAAAAAGAAAAAAGAAAAAAGAAAGAAAGAAAGTTCGAAATAAAAGAAGATATAAAATAAAATTGAAACTTTTTACAAAAACATTTATGATTATCTACAACTATTTTAATTTCATGCCTAGATTTCGAATGGATATCAAAGGTATTTCATTTATTATATTTGATTATCTAAAATTATAATCCAATCTTACGCATTTTCTTTTCATACCAATAGTATTTCTAATATAATAGCAAAACCAGCTTCATTTTTATGTGCATGAAATTTTCACCTATTGTAATAGGTCCACAATATTATGCAATTTTCTGAATAAAATTTTCATAATAAAAATTTTAGTATTAATTAATAGTATGTATAAGAAATTAAAAATATAATAAAATTATTATTTGTATTTGTAAATTATCGTAATTAAAAATATTAAAGAAATTTATTTAAATTTTCATAGTAAAATATGGAATTTTTTAAAAGAAATTTCCATAATAAAATTTTCTGAATGGTAAAAATCTAAAGATAAAAACTGCTATTTAATTTCTTTGTATACAATATTGAAAATACAATTGTATTTCCTTATTTACAAGTAAGGATCAAATTCAACTTTCTCTTTTAGCTAAAAGAAACTCGCCAAATAGGGTTGCAAATTGCAGTTTTAAGAAAACATAAGAAGATTAAAGGATTAAGGAGACTTATCTCTAAGAGGGGGGAGGGAATGAAACATACCCCAAGTACCGAGGAGCCCAAACGACATAGTCCCCTTTGTCCTACCATGCTATTCAATGGAGATATTAGTTATTTTTAATTATTCATTACCTTTTTTTTTTTTTTTTTTTTTTTTTTAATTCCGTTTTCACATTTGAAAAGTACACAACCATTAACATGTTAACGGCTGTGAATTTTCAAAATGTGAAAACGGAAAAAAAAAAATATATATATATATATATATACGTTAGTTAATAATGAGTAACTTATAAAATAAATTTCTCCGTGGAATTACATGGGAATAGACTGCCGGCCGAATTAAGTGAAGCGTACAGTACAACAGCCTCGTCAACAGCCAAAGCTCGTGTTATTCTATGGTAAATTTGTTTCCCCAATTACTCATTACTTATTGTGATTTTTTAAATTCCATTTTTTTGATTTAGAAAATTCACAACCGTTCAACTAGTACTCATTTTTAACATTTTCCAACAAAATTTAAAAGTGTTTATGACTTCGGTTTACCCGTTTCTCTGTCTATGCTCTAACTCCATAAATATTAATGAAATCTCTTGAAACGTGATATATGTTATTCAAATTAACTATCGCTGGTTCTTGTTGAAAATAGATTAAATACTATGTTGATTTGTGTACAGGGACACTTATTTCTATAAACCACACTTAAAACTTTTATTTTACAGAAATTTTTACGAAATTGAAATACGTTATTCATACGCACGAACGAATGCTTTTTGTAGTATTCAGTAGATTTATCATTAAGATTTACAGAGCCACGTACAAATATTTAGATATACAAGGGCTATTAAGGAAATAGCTGAAATTGCAATTTCATTTTTATTAAGCATTTTAATACTTTATAACAATGTTTAAAAGTTAATATGATTTGATTTAGTCCAGCTGTTTGTTTGGCTGTCGGTTTGTCTATCTGTGTGTCTGCCCGCCTCCTGCATCCTTAAATATTTTCAGAATTTCTTCAAAATGATAAAAGCTATTCAAGTTTACTACGAAATTTTCCCTATTTAAAGTGGCATTAATAGGCACTGTACAACAGTGTCCTGTACAGGGACACCCCCCAAAAAATGCCAGTGAATTGCGTTTTATGATAAACTATATTTATGAATCACATTTAAATAACTTTCTACTAGGGATGAAACGGATAGTGATTTTGCCGGATACCGGATATCCGGCATTTTTTTTTTTTTTTTGTGTGTGTGTGTTGTGTATTCTTTTTTTTTTTTTTAAAAAAAACAATAAAATATAACCATATTTCATATACTATTCTTCTAAAAGCATTTTAAATATAATTTACTTAAACATATTTTTTGTGCAATATTGTCATGAAGATTAAAACTTTAAGCCTAATACACTTATACTTACACTTATTGTGGAAAGCATTATCAAAAAAGATAGGTTTTGTTCAGATTTATAAAACTACAACATATTATTTACATATATTTTACAATACTAGTATTTAAAAAAATGAAATAAAATATTTTATTAGTATAATCATAGCTGAAGAGTTATTTTCTTAGGAAAATTAATATGTTGTGGCTATCATAAAATTTTCTTCTATATCATTCTATATAACAGCGCCACTTACTGTTTAAAGTTTAAATCGTACAAAATTTTAATCATACCTTCTCACAATAAATATACTACATATAGAGTTTGGAACAATTTCAGTCAACAGATGCTGAGATATAGGCTTGTGAAAATATTTATAGCAGCTCCACCTGTCAACTGATATACACGATACACCTAAATAAGATTGACATTCATTTTCATAATGGTTGTCTTACATATTGTGTTTCATGCACTTATGTCATAGAAGTTGACACTTAGGCTATTCATGGGGTAAATTGCAGTGCAGTATTGCCATCTGTTAGCTGATATATACTCAAAATAAATCACCATAGTGCTTCATAATGGCTGGCTCTTTCACATACTAAGTTTTGTGCAGTTATGAACAATAGAATCTGAGATATAGCCTTCCCGTTTTGGGAGAAGATTGCAGTACAGCAGCGCTACCTAGCAGCCAACATGCTCCAAAATTGAATCAGAAAAATTTCTCATAATGTCCTTCTAACATAAAGTTACGTGTAGTTAAATTATTAGAACATAAGTTATAATAGCCTTCCCTAAAATTGTAGAAAGTACTGTATAACAGCACCACCTGTTGAGCGATTGGTACCTAAAGTTGATAGGCACTAATATTCGAAGTTGCAAGTACATGTAAATTTATATGAAATTCTGTGAAGTAGTTCCTGATATACAACCTTCAAGTTACAAAAATCACCCTACGGCAGCACCACCTGTTGAGCCATTTGAACCAAGAGTTGATATGCGCTGATTTATGTCATGGTGCAACTACATGTAAATTTATATGTAATACTACGCAGTAGTTCTGAAGATATAGTTGAACAGAATTTTGGTCATTAACGCACACAGACAGACATTTTTTAAAAGTGATCAAACAAAGTTCTGGACCTTTTCAAATGTGTAAATCCATCGAAAACCAGAAATTGAAATTTTTATGAATACAATACAGAATAACATTCAAGATTTGAAGAGCTTAAAAAAAAGGGGAGGGGTGGGGCGGTCATTTAATAAACATATTTCTATGGCTCAACCATTTTTTCTTTAAATTAAAAAAAAAAAAAAAAAAAAAAAAAAAAAAAATCTTATGAGCTTATATATATTTTTTATCGCTAAAAATAAAATTAAATTTGCACAGATGTTAAGTATACTTTTCAGGATGGAGGACTATTAGTTTCAATCTGGAAAAAAAACGTCATCGCCAGTTTTTGTAGACTAGTTTTGTGTAATACCAAAAAAGGGGAAAATAAATTAGGAATGTCAGTCCTATCATTACAAATTTGGTACCAAATGAAAGGGGCGATTTTTGGGAATCTAGGGGTGCAAAAAGCTTTTGGACACAACATATAGATTTTTAAAATTAACTAAAGCATGAAATTTAGGGAGCAACATTTTCTTTTAACTCATTTCAGTAATTTTAAAAAGTACGTGGCACATTTTTATGCTCAAAAAATGAGATTAAAAAAAGATTTAAAATTAAAATCACAGAAAACGCACATGGTTTATTACTTTCAAGTAATTGTTAGGTAATAGCGAGAATTTGTTTTTTGGTAATAAATTATTTTATTATATAAATAAATCAATTACATTCTTATACTTCTGTCATGTGATATTTTTAAAACAATCTTCATTAAAAAAAGAAAAAATGTATAAAATATTTATCAATATGTTCATATTTTTCATTACACATTATACTTCAGGCATGGGGATCTAAAGCTGCCTTCAAACTCTGGCAACTTAGGAAGCTGCAAATGAGGCTCTATTGATATTTTTTTATGTGGTTTAGGAGAGTCAACGCTAGCTGGAATCTAAGCTCACAAACCTCCTAGTGCGATACTGCATGAGAAGGGGTCTCTTAAAAGTAATGTCCTTCATTGTAAATGTGTGCAAAATGTCAAGGGTCGCTTTCGGACAATGGATAATTTATGACTTTTGAAGCTCTGTATCGTTGCTAGAGTTTGAAGGCAGCTTTAGGCAGTCATAAAAACTTTCGTCCTTCGCTTTTTTATATTTCTACACGTTTTGAAGTGTGAGAAATCTGAAAATCATGAAACTGATATGGTTTATATTTTTGTGTGTAGGTAACATTCACCGCAATTTTTCATTAAAAGGAGGTGATAGTGTTAAAAATTTAATTAAAATTGGTAACGTTGTGATATTTATGCAACCCTTTTTCTCCTCTGGCCCCATAGCGCCCCCCCCCCTCCCCAAGATATGCATAACAATCAGCGTAAATTTTCCTAAACATTAAGTGATACTTATTATAAATTTTATTAAAGTACAAAGCATAATGATATAAAACATCATTTGTATCTTTCTGTCTCCAACACCCCCCCCCTACACACACACACAAACCTAAACCAGACATATCACTGTAATTTATCCCACTCACTGTAATTTTTCGTCAATAGTAAATGACATTCGCACAAACTGTCAATAAAATAATAATAATAAAAAAAAAAAAAAAAAAAAAAAAAATCGATGATACGTGTTGTTTAAACAGATTTTGTTTTTCATCCTCCCCCCCCCATTCACACACTGCCCCCTTTTTTAACTACAGGTAACTTTTATTATAATTTTAATAAAAAGCAAGTGATAATCATACAAAGTTTCATATAAATAGATACATAAAAACAGCCACTTTTTTTACTCTGCCCCCTCTTAGCAACTCCCCTCCCTGCAGATCTGTGTAACACTCATTGTAATTTTTCTTAAACAGTAAGTGGTACATACAGAAAAATTTATTTAAATCGTACTAAGGTAGTTTACAAAAAAAAAAAAAAAAA
Organism: Salticus scenicus; assembly: GCA_963930645.1. Taxonomy (NCBI): domain Eukaryota; kingdom Metazoa; phylum Arthropoda; class Arachnida; order Araneae; family Salticidae; genus Salticus; species Salticus scenicus. The sequence goes on from OZ005662.1 coordinate 28,829,730, forward strand.
AAAAAAAAAATCCATCTGCAACCCCCCCCCCCCCCAGGTATATAATACACTCATTGTGATTTTCATAAAAAGTAAGTGATAGTTATAGAATATTTCATTTATTACGGTAAAATAGTGTCATAAAAAATCATTTTATTTTCCTCTGCCCCCCCCCCTCTTTAATCCCCCCCCCCCAAATTATGTCTGACACTTAGTGTAATTTTTTACATAAATTGTACGTGATTATACAAAGTTCTTTTTTAAATCGATAATAGGGTAGTTTAAAAAATAATATATTTTATTTCCATCCTCCCCCTGCCCCTCAGGTATATAATACGCACATTGTGATTTTCATAAAAAGTAAGTATAGTTATACAATATATCAATAAAATCGGTAAAATGGTGATATAAAAAATCATTTTATTTGCCTCTTACTCACCCTCTCTTTAACCCACCCCCAAGTATGTCTGAAACTTACTGTAATTTTTTCACAAATTGTACGTGATTATACAATTTTTTTCCTTTTTTTTTTTTTTTTTTTTTTTTAATCGATAACAGGGTAGTTTAAAAAAAGAATAAATTTCATTTCCTTCTACCCCCCCCCCCCCTGCTCCTCAGATATACTCATTGTGATTTTCATAAAAACTAAGTGATAATTTTTTAATATATCATTAAAATCGGTAAAATGGTGATATAAAATATAATTTTATTTTCCTCTATCCCCCCTCGTTAACACCCCCCCCAAGTATGTCTGACACATACTGTAATTTTTTTTCACAAATTGTATGTTATTATACAAAGTTTTTGTTTAAATCTATAATAGGGTAGTTTAAAGGAAAATATATTTTATTTCTATCTAACACTCTTGCCCCCCCCCCCCCCCCAAGTACATAATAGACTCATTGTAATCTTAAAAAAAAATTAAGTGGTAGTTATAGAATACATTATTAAAATCGCTAAAATGGTAATATAAAAATTCAATTTATTTTCCTCTGCCCCCCTCCTAACCCCCCCCCCTCCAAGTATGTTTGACACTTATCGTATTTTTTTCATAAATTATGCGTGATTATACAAAAAATTTTTAATCGATAATAGGATAGTTTAAAGAGGAATATATTTTATTTTCATCTGCTCCTCCTTGCCCCCCCCCCATATATATAATACACTCACTGTTATCTTCATAAAAATTGAGTGATAGTTATAAAATGTATCATTAATTCGGGAAAAAGGTGGTATAAAAAAATCATTTTGTTTTCCTCTGCCCCTCCCCCTCTTTAACACCTGCCCCCCCCCCCCCAAAAAAAAAAATATATATATATATATATATATATATATTTCTGACACTTACTGTAATTTTTTCACAAATTATACGTGATTATACGATTTTTTGAATCGATGAAAGGGTAGTTTAAAGAAGAATGAAATCTATTTCCATATCACCCCTTGCCCCCCCCCCTCCCCCAGAGTATAATGCACTCATTGTGATCTTCATAAAAAGTAAGTTATAATTATAGAATATATCATTAAATCAGTAAAATTGTGCTTTAAAAGATAATTTTATTTTCCACTGCCCTCCCCTCTTAAACCCCCCGCCAAGTTTGCCTGCCACTTAGTGTCATTTTTTTCACACATTGTACTTGATTGTACAAAGTTTCATTAAAATCAGTAAGAGTTTTTGTAAAAAAAATTATTTTCTTTCAATCTGCTCCTGCCCCCCTCCCTCTTCTTCCCCGAGATATATACTAAATGAATGTTGTACTAAATCAATTGAAATTTCTAAAAATGTAGTTTGAAAGTCATTTTTTACATTCATTATTTGATATTTATTATTTTGCGATTTGCGAATTGGAAAAGTGCCCTTTTTCCCGGTGCGCTTTTTTCCGGTTTTTTTTTACCGGTGCCCTTTTTTCCGGGTGCCCTTTTTTCCGGTGCCCTTTTTTCCGGGATCCTTACTTTTTACATTCAGATTCAGTTTGTAGATTTTCATAAGTGAAAAGAAGAAAATTATCAATGATGAAATTGTCAATGATTTTACAATAAGAAAAGCAAGAAAGATCCATTTCTACAAAAAAAAAAAAAAAAAAAAAAAATCCTATAATATTTTTTTCTTATATATATGTGTGTGTGCATACAATATTTTTTAAACTTTCGGTTTACATGCAGGGCCCGACTTAGACTGCCTCGAGCCCCAGGGCAAGCCAATTCTGGGGGACCCCCTTGCAGTGGCATAAGAGCTCTTTAGGTTGCAGAATTTCTGCATACGCCTGTAGGGGGGCCCCTTCCAGACGGGGGGCCCAGGGCATTTGCCCCGTATGCCCTGCCGTTAGTCAGGGCCTGTTTACATGTGTGTATTCTGAAGATACATGAATAGTTTCCAAACCATGGACCTCAGCATTTAAAAGTAGCATCATATCAACGACGAAAAAAACTTTGGAACTAGGTTATTATACATATTCTCCTCAAGCACAATACAAATAAAAAAATTATTATTTTTCAGTTTTCTAGAATCCTATTCAGAAAGGCTGGAATCTATACACTACAAGAGCATTCTGATAATATATCATTTTTCTTAGGCTGATAAATCATCTTTTTGGAGCAAAATTTACTCACTTAAAAGAACTGCACACTGCTTAAGAAATACAAAAAACATAATTTTTTATATTATTTTTACTTTGATTTTATTTTTCTAATTTTTAATATGTATATTTAATAATGATTATAAAATCTTATAACAAAATCCTAAGTGCTTGCTTAAAATATTACTATTTTAAATCTTGTTAATCACAGAAAATAAAGTAAAAAAAAAAAACAGAAAAGAAATTATCAGAAAACTTTCAGCCTTACTGTCGGCAGCAAAATTATTCGAGCGATAGCAATAATTCCTATATAAAAAAAGTATACTTAGTACTGTTTTATTAAATAAATCCTTGTCGAGTCATGTTTTTTTATTCGTAGTCTAAGAACATAATTCGACAAGGATTTATTTAATAAAACAGTATCAAGTGTACTTTTTTCATATAGGAATTGTTGCTAGTGCTCGAATAATTTTGCTGCCAATAGTATATACTTTTATGAATCTAATCAGACCACTCGATAATTATTAATGTTCAATTCATTCAAAAGTTAATTTTTTAAATATTAAATTATAGACCAAACAAATTTTCAGGGGATAACTTATTATATAAATAAAATTCAAGGTTGTCAAAAAGAAATGCAGAATTTTTAAAAGAAATTTTTAGATAAAATTTCATTTTTTTTTAAAATATATTTCAATCATGATATCTTTATTTTAAAGTTTTATATTTAACTTTAAAGTACAATAGGTAATGCATATATCAATCACTGGTCTCTTTTGTAAATTAAATGTATTGAGAATGAAATGCAAAGCAATTGTTTGTTGTCAGCCTTCTTATTTAATCAAATTTCATTGTTAAAATGTATAGTTCGATAATGTACTACCTATTGTATCACTGTATTTTATTGGAGCTATTTAAAATACCGCAGTACCCACAAATTTAAACCATTTTTCGATTAAAACTTAAGAAGTGATTATGTGTATGGGGGGGGGCTTACATTCGTTTGCCCAGGGGCCCGTAATTCCTGTCACCGGCCCTGGGATGCACTTGGAAAACATATAATCTATGCAAAGCGCGTGTTCTTTTTTTTTTTTTTTTTTTTTTTTTCCCTTATCTTCTTTCAGGATTTAGCCATTCTATTATCTAAAAATGTAAGTTTTTTCCTAGAAATCTCAACAACTCCACCGGTTCTGTGTTCTGTCATCTGTGCCTCAAACAGTGTTTTCCGGAACTTTTTCGACGGAACTTACCGATGGGGTTGGTCATGCGAAAAGCTACATAACTAGTCTGGTCCGGAATTTTCCTACTCCGGAAAAAACACTAGAAACATCTTTATTTTCATAACGATGCACATGTCTATAAATTTCTCTTCAATAGCAAATTACATTGACTATATCAAAACAATGCCTCAATAGTTTCATAAATAAAACTAGTGGATCTGTAGATCAGGAGCCTTAACATCCTATTTGCATCAGACATTATTCAATAGGTCATTTTTTATTTATTCCTTATTATATAATAGTATATATTGATTCGATCGAATTGTTACCATAATCAGATGCATTCCTCAGGAGGACTGTCGCCCCCTTAACCCCCCCCCCCATCGCTGTATTTCTCTTTGTATACCTATCTGTATATCATATATATGTATTCTTAATAAACGACGGTCTTGTATTATTTCCCTGAAATTCATAAATACCAAATTTAATAAGTACCAAATTTCATGCCAAAAAAAAAAAAAAAAATACATAGCATATCGGAAATATTTTGCGTAACCTTGTAAACTAATTACCAATTCTATGCCCACAATTTTCAACAGAAAAACATGCTTTTAAAATTCCAATAAAATTTCATTATATTTAATGGGGTGTAACCATGTTAAAATACACTTTAAAGAAATACCGACCATAATAGTACAAAATTCTTTTATGGATCCCGGAAAAGTAGCCACAGTAATTATAAACGCCAATAATAATAATACACCTAATTAATTATAACTCATTAATTTTTCAAACTAATTTGACATCATTTAGATGATTACAGTATTTCCTCGGAATTAATTTGTGTGGTCCCATAAATTATTTAGTCTATACAGACCTCTTTTTAAGAGTAAACATGATTTTAAGCATCTTTATAATGTATGTTAATTCTGTTAAGTTCAAAGCAGCATAAACGCAATAAAGTGCGCGCTTAACTAAAAATTTGTCCATAGGCTCTAATGTTACGAAACTCTTTTATGTGTCTCAATAAACGAACCATAAACATTGCATACACCAGTAAAAACTATTCAGCTTATATTTTGCGTTTAAAATTAATAATTGTTCCAAATTTAACATCGTCTGGATGACTACGTGACGTTGTCAGAACACTTTTGTAAGGTCCTGTAGATTAATTAGAAAGCTTAAGAGCAAATATTTTCTTCAAATAACATAAGTTTAAGCATCTTACTCACGTACGCTAGTTTAATTTTCTTGATTGCAAAGTAATGATGTTAAAATGCGTTTACACTAAATTCACCCCATACGCCGTAATGTTAAGTATTTTGGCGCGTCCCTGTACACAATCCATAAAAAGTATAGACAGAAAAAATTATATAACTATTTCTATATCGAGCCTGAATGTGTGTGTCAATTTGCAAGTCAATCGGAGAATTTTTGCGGCCGCTATTGCAGTACATACAAATTCTGCTCATAGGTCGTAATGATAAGAAACATTCTGTGTGTCCCTGTACATGAACTACAAATGGAATACACACCCAAAACTATGCAGCAAAAACTCTGTGTGGTTCATAAATATGTGTACCAAATTGCAAGTCAATAGCGGGATTTTTGCGACCGCTATCGCGCGACAAATACACAGACAAACAAACACGCAAACACACAGACGGAACCCAAAACCGTTTTGAGTCTGAACAGAGGGCTTCCACTTACGTTTCGGCCAGGGCCTGATTATCCAAAAGGCTCAGGAAGCACAAGCTTCCCCTCTAAAATTTAAGCGGGGACCCCATAAGGATTAAAAACATGGTCTTGAATTTTTTGTTTCATATTTTCACACTGAGATTGAATTTTTTCTGAGAAAGGTTACCTAAAACAAGACCAAACACTCACTATTTCGGAAAAAATCTAATATTTAACCTCAAAAATCTCAGTGCTCTTAATTAAAAAGTTGTATGATTTTAATGTTCTGTGTAGAAACCACCCAGATGTACGAAAAATAAATAAATAAATAAATAAATAAATAAAATAATAATAATAATAATAATAAACACACACTCTTTTTTGGTCTATAGCATTTTTATATTACTACTATATGTAACAGGAAAACAAGATTTTCAAAAATGAAAGGGGGCCCCGAAATGATGCTGAGCTTCCCCTAGCTACAAAGCTTAATCGGGCTCTGGTTTCGGCAATTATACTCACTTCTGGTTCCAGTCAAATAAAAAGTAAATAGGGTAAAATAAACCTAGAAAATAAGCCAAATCAAGAACCGTTGTTGTCTTACATTTGTAAAAATGGCACATGCAGATTTAACAATTTTCTTCAAAACAAAAGTTTAAATACAAAAGATTAAGTGAAAAAAGGGAAAAAGAGAAGGAGGGTGGGATCGAAGCCTATTTTTGTTTTTTAAATAGCATACATGAAATTTTGCACAAAACACAATTTAATTTAGAATGACAGTTTTCTTTGTTTCTTTTCTTTTTTTCCCCCTTTAACTCAAATCTTCCACATAGAAGCACGCGGTAACTGTGTTGCGTTCCTTAGCAATGTGGTTATGATTATTATATTCATTTCTTAACATTTCTTTTACACGATTTCTCTCGATTTATTTTAAATGAGGTTTCTAGCTTATTGAGATACGACAGGAAAAACGAAACATTTTAATTGGTCAAAATACACAAAAAGCGTAAAAATAAAGAAATAAAATAAAATAACTTATTTTTATCATAACATTTGAAGTTACGTCCCTTTGCAAAGACTAATATATTTGACCTGTTATTATTTGACTAAATACATTTATTTCTTAAATTTCCTTAGCATGTTTTATCTCCATTTCAATTTAATATTTTTAATTTCTTACAAAAAGGAGAAAAAAGAAAAAGAAAAGCCGTATTTAATTGATAATACGGCTAATACTTTCTTATTACCGTATTTAAATAGCTTATTTAACTGAAAGCAATAGTCTTAATAAAAATATTTTTGTTTGGCTTCATATGAGAATGTATATAGATTTTCTGTATAGAAAAACTTGAACAAAGTTAGAAAAAAAAAAAAGGCAACATAAGTTATGCATAATCCCATGCAATTTCGTATGGACTTACTCCCCAAAAGTCCCCACAAATTCAGAATCTGTCATCTACATCCTAACAGAGCTGCTAAAAGTCCCTACACGTGGGGACAAATCTCTACATTTGGCAACACAGGTGTAAATCACCTTGGTTTAAATCCCCTTCATGTTAGGGACTTCTTTGTCTGAGCGCCGCGCCAGATGTCAGCTCTCCCTCCCATCTTATTCCCTCTCGATTTCTTTTCCAAGATAATTAGAAATATCCGTCTGTATGCTTCTCAAAGGATTAGAGCTGTTTATCTGTAGAAAAAAAATGACACTTCATAGAGAAAATGGAGTTAACATATGACAATTTTAAAATCTTGTTTAGCTTGGTTTTATTCTTATAACCTTTTATATTTTGCTGTGTTTATTTTAGATTGCAAATTATGTTATTATAGAATTAATTTACCGCAAACGTGGTAAACCACTAATTTTGTTTTTGCCCCATCAGACGGGAAGTACCGGGTGTGATCAAAAGACGGGGTCGTTGATTTAGGTGTTCGGAGTTTTCCGCGGTTTGTCAAGTTATTTTATAATATGAATTACTCTATCATAATTAGAGAGCGTATTTTTTTTTTTTTCTTTTAAAGAAAAAATATAATTTTGCAAATTAGGTTTCCAATTTTGTCGTTTATTATAATTTTAAAATACATAATAATTTATTTAAAAAAGAAAAAAGAAAGTTTGGCAGTTTTGTCAACAAGGTCTGTATGTAATTTTGCATGTCTACCAGCTTGTTCTAAAGTTGGAAGGAGGGGGCAGGCCCTGACTTACGGCAGGGCATACGGGGCAAATGCCCTGGGCCCCCCTTCTGCAAAGGGCCCCCCTACAGGCGAATGCAGAAATTCTGCAACCTAAAGACCTCTTATGCCACTGCAAGGGGGCCCCCCAGAATAGACTTGCCCCGGGGCTCCAGGTAGTCTAAGTCGGACCCTGGGAGGGGGTGGGACTTTTAATCATAACAAGGTCCCTGTGTCGTGTAAATGTTAAGGCCGAATGACTACACGAAGATCCTGGGAATAGGTGGAGTATCATCCGTGAGGAATCTTTCTAAGGGATCGCAGTCCGAAATCACGTGATTTTGAAGATAACCACGGGAAACTCCGAATAGCTAGGCCAACGAGTGCGACCTGGAATCGAAACCGAAATTTTTCGTCTACCAGTTACCAGAGCAGAACCTCTCTTACCATTTGTTCTGAAAAAATGAATGAATAAATAAATAACCCACACTTTACTTAAAAATATGAAGTTGCGCTCTTTAGCAAAGGGCGCAACTTCATATTTTAAGGTTACTGCATAAATTTAATACTGTTATATAAACCTTCGTTAAAAACAATTTAAAACAGCCTTCGGAAAAGCTTCATTTAACAAAAAGTCCCCCCCCCCCGCCGTTTAATATTGTATTTACATTTTTAAAAAATTCAAAAACTGTTATTAAATTTAAATGTTAATTTGAAATTATTCAGACAACTTTCACTCGCACCATTCCTTGAAAGGAATTTGGATAAAAATTTTCAAGTAACAACATGTTAACTTCAAAATAGTACAACATTTGAATTGGCTGAAATTATTTGTTTTTAAGTTATTCTAATAAAAATAATGGACAAAGATTAAACGTTAAAAACCTGTCTTCAATACTGAGGGAGCCTCAAAACGTGTCAGTATTAAAAAAAAAAAAAATCTGTTGTGAAACAACCACACGACTTCCCTTTACCAACAATTACACGTATTATATACATTTTTTAGACATATTATATGCATTTTTTGAAATTTTCCAGTAAGAGAAACTTGATACACGTATAAAGACACATAAAACAGAATTTACATTGCGAGTTAAAAAATAACAAAAAGAAAAAAAGAGTTATTTTTTTTAAACATCAACTTCCGAGATCTAAAACTGAACTACCTAATCAGAATGAGCGTTAATGTTCTTGTAATAACCACGTAATACATGAGAAAGGGTATCTAAAATGGATTAATGAAACAATTTTCAAGAAAATTGTTAGAGCCGTTTTTTTTTAGATACCAACTTTTACCAAAACTTGGTATTCTCACTTATTGACCGGAAAACAATAATTACATACAAAAGGATATTTAAAAGGGAGTTAACATGGCGAGTTTGAAAAAAATCCGTACAGCCGTTTTTAGAGGAACGCACTTGCGATACCTGAAATTGAGCTATTTATACAGGACGCCTATCAATTTTACTTACCAACTATATCATTCGAAAGGGCATCTAATAGAGTTTTTATATAGCAACTTTGAAGAAAATCGCTGGAGTCGTTTTTGAGATACGGACTTACGGTCCCATTTCCGGTTTCAGACAACCCAATTCCGGTTTTCCAATTTTCACCAAAATTTGGAGAATTCATTTGTACACCGGATCTATATCAATTGTGAAGTTTCGTAATTCTATTTTTATTAGTTTCGGAGATATGATAGCCAGAAGATTCCACACATACATACACACATACACACACACTGACCAATTTAAAAAACTACTTTTTTCGACTCATGAGGCCTTAAAACCTGTAAATCAGGTGAAAACTCGATATCGAATTTTTTGGTCCGAATACAATACTTCCATTACCTACGGTAGTAGGGTAATGGAAGTAAAAAGAACGCTAAATATCTCTATATATTAAAAAAAAAGTTGCTGTCACTGGCGTCAAATTGTTTTGTCTGCGACAGCATCTTCTAGCGGAGGGCAGAAGATGCTTCGCGTCATGAGAGGTATCAATGTGTTCCGAATACTCCAAGGAAGACATTTCAGCTGCTTAGAAGTTTCTATCATTTTAATTAAAGAAGTTATTAGCTAAAAAATACAAATTTATGAAGGTGCTCTATTTGCCATTTTGAAAATAGTTTCTCCCAGTGAAGTTGTTCTTCTGTCATGAAGTCATTTTACCCGGAAAAATTAAAATATGATTCATGGTTGTACGGAGGTAGGTAGGTTGGATTTAACGTCGTACCAGTACTTTGCTATAGGTAATTGGCGACGGTCTGGGACGCACCCTTAGAGATGTTCCAGAGACATGCCATCACAATTTTGATCCTTCACGGAGGGATTCCCCCCCCCCCGTTTTGATGATCCCCAGAGGTATAGTGTAGATGGGAACATGGAGGACTTTGCGGCCACGACAGATTTTATGTGCACCAACCACCATTCGTAGACGACGGTCTTTAGCCGGCTCAAGCATCGAATCGGTAATCTTCTAATTACGTGCTCAGCGCTTTACTGACTAAGGTACCGCTGCCCGAAACCATGGATGTAAAAAAGAAAGAAAATACATATCAAGTTTTTTTCCCTATTTTTAGCAAATTAATTTTCTTACACGGGAAAATTAAAATATGATCCATGGTTGTAGGTAGGTAGATAATCAGGTTGGTTGTGTTTGACGTCGTACCATTACTGCGCTATGGATAATTGGCGACGGTCTGGGACGCCCCCCTAAGAATGTTCCGGAGACATGCCACCACAGTTTTGATCCTACACGAAGGGGATGGCTCCCCAGCTTCTGTGGTCCCCAGAGGTATCATTTTGATGGGAACATGGAGGATATTGCGGCCACGACATATTTTACTTGCACCAGCCACCATTAGTGTATACGACAGTCTTTGCCGGCTCGAGAACCGAACCCGCAATCTTCCAATTACGAGCTCGGCGCTCTACCGACTGAAGTACCACGGTCCGGATATAAGGTTGTAAAAAAATAAATAAATAAATAAATAAAGTCATATACTAAGGCTGTAATGCAAAATGGTCTAGATATTATGAATTTCTTTCTATTAAAAAAAAGTATAAATGTTATATATTCTAATTTGACATTGAATATGAGAATTTCCATAATTTCTAATATGCACTACTAATATAAGTCTTGTAATATGCACTATTAATATTCCTTTTCAGTGAAAGAAAGCAGTGAATAGGTGGGAAGAGCTCTGCATGTGTTAATAAAAAGTGAATCGAGGGAGAGGCGAAGCCTCCCTCGGGGGTTGGTGAGCGGAGCGAGCAGGGGGCAGAGCCCCCTAGTTTAGTTTTAAAAATACTTTATTTACCACATGGGTATAAGGAACTGATTTTTATTTCTGACCAGTTTTCCTGAATATGGCAAAATATTATAGTATAGCACTTCCACTAATTACATTCAATAATAGAGAATGTTTTCGATTAACTATTGGTAGCCCTGTATATCTTCTAAAAGTTATGTACAAACCACATTGTGCACTGAAATATAATCCTATATTAATAGCATATAGCAGAATATTCTAGTTCTTTTGTGTAGCCTTGTAAATGAACGGGTAATGATTTTCGTACCATACTCTGCATGAAACATGCTTTTATGACTATAAAAAATCTATATTCATTTAATTTGGGTGCAGCCTATAGATGTTAAACTCTACTTAATTGCAATTTCTCCCATAGACGTAATGTATATGAATTTTTTTGAGTTTCCCTGTAAATGAACCATTTTTTTTTTTTTTTTCTGATCGAAAAGTTTAGTGTAGCATCTCTATATGACACAGATTTAGAATACCGAGTTTGGACTTCCCGATGCTGTTTTTTTTCCTTGATATATGATGATAATATACACACAGACCAACCGTTAAAAACCTGTTTTTCGGGTTCATGGGACCTGAAAACGAGTAAATATAACAAAAACTCAATTTTGAAAATTTAACCGAAAAGCAGTACTTTCTCTGCCATATATATATGGGTAAGAGAAAGTAAATAAGTCAAATTGAGCATATTGTGTTCTTTGACAAAATATCTTTTTTAGTTCCCCATCATACTATAGGTATGGGGAACTTAGGTAATCGTGAAAATTTTCGACCTCGGTGAGGTCGAAACCGCTTACAAAAATGTATTCTCTGTAGACCGAAAATATCGAAACCCTCTGATTTGATCTTCAGTAAGTGTTATTGGTCAGTCTCATTAGTAAGGTGTCTGTGTGTGTGTGGGGGGGGGGGGGGAGTGCTCGATTTGCAGCTCCTTATTTTGAGTTTTGAGGATGTTAATATTACTACCGATTGAAAAGTAAATTAAAACTCTTTGAAACGACTCTTTAGTTGAATTCACGCTAAATTCTGTTGTTAATTTTCACTGAAAATTATCGATCATTGGTAAAAAAAATTAAAAACAGTCCTCAGTTATACAGGAGAGTGACTCTTGCAATGTCGGTAGCGACAATTTTCAACCTATTTCGGCTATTTCAAGTAAGCGAACATTATTATTTTCTTTTTTTAACTCTTCCCGTAATACTTTCTTCTATAGCTATAAGAAAAAAGTATTGATTTGGTAAAATTTTTGAACTCTAGTTTTTGACAGATTTACAATTTACATGTTTTAAGATGTACTGAACACGATTTTACTGTTTATAAAAATTTCCGTCTGTGTGCATACAAAAAAAAAATATTGGACACTGTATCTCACGAACCAATGAACGAAATTCAATCAAACTTGCACTTAATTGCATCCTGACCTAATCTGGTTCAGATTACATTTGGGAGTCCATTTCTCAACAGGTCGCACATTGATTTCATTTTCTTATAACTTTTAAGATGGCAGTATAGGACGAAATTTCCTATAAATGTACAAAATAAGAGTTATTTTTAATGAATGATTGTAAAATTAATTATTGATAATAGTAGTAAACTAGATAAAAGTTTGCGTGCGTGTAGAACATCGTTTTCCTTCTGGAGGGAATTCCCCCCCCCCCCCCAGGGGCTGTAAATTTTTAATATATGGGTAACATTCAAAAGAAATCGGCAAAACAAAGTCAAACTCTAGATTTGGGATAATTTGAAACAAAATTGTCGCATTTTTCATTTTTAATGGAAGGGGAAAAAAAAAAAAAAAAAAAAAAAAACTTTTCTTTTGATGTCAGAACAAGTTGACTTTCGTTCGGAATTTAATGTTTTACTTCTCTGATATAAAAATCGTCTGCATTCATCATGGAAAGTAATTTTAATAAACAATAATTTAATAAATATTTTGGTGCTGCTTGAATTTTTATAAGATAATATATAGAAGAAAGTATTGTATGGCCACAACATACTAATTTTTTATTTCATATGCATGCATACAGTAAAACTTCTGTAATGCGGAATGTGCATAAAACAGAAATGTAATGAATACAAACTTTGTAAGCAATGCTACAAATCGCAAAAACTCACAAAAATTGTTTCAAATCAAAATAATTAAACATAACTGTTCATCAGGAGAATGCAATATGAAAGTGCCAACCCACACAGTTTTTGAAAATTATAATGTTGTTTAATATTTATACATATATCGAATTCGATTCTTCATATAGATTATTTATTTATTCGTTAGATGATATATTATTTAGATTTTTTTTTTTCATTACTATTTAAGATTCTTAAAATGTTGACCAAATTTCTGGTGTCAAAAAATTGCCAATGCTGCATTATTCTTTTCTTAATTAAGGCAGCATCTTCTATCCTTAAGCTTTAAATCTAAATAATAAAACCCAAATTATCATTCTAAAACGGTATTTCTTTAAAAACTAGTATATTGCTGTCATCACAAAACTTTCTTCAATATCTTTATATATATATATATAAGAGCGTCACTTAATAACTTTTTACCATTTTGACATGCATAAACGTTCAACCATAGCTTTTCACAATAACTATTTTAAGTATGCAGGTTTACGCATTTTTAATCAACAGATGCTGAGATGTCATATGGAAAATCATAGGTCAGTAATAGCATTGCCATCTATTGGCTGATATGTTCCCAAATTAAGTCAGGATAGTTTTCATAATGGTTATCACGCATATCAAATTTGCTGCATTTATATGCAGTAGAAGTTATAATTTAGCCTTCCTATTAAAGAGTGTAATTTGCAGCACATCAGCGCCACCTTCCGGCCGATATGCACCCAAATACAATCAGCAAACTGTTTCATAATGGGTTTTTAATAATCCAAGTTTTGTGCAATTATATGCAATAAATTTTGAGCCTTCCCGTTAACGAGGAAAACTGCAGCACAGCAGCGCCATCTATTAGCGGATCTGCACCCAGATTCATTTAGTTTGATGTTTCATAAAGACCGTCTCATATTCTGTGTTTTGTTCAGTTATATATATAACAGACCTTGAGATATAGCTTTCCCTTAAATCGAACAAATTGCAGTCTAGCAGCATCACCTGTTGAGTGATCTGCACCAAAAGTTGATAGGCATTAATTTATGTCAAGGTGCAACTACATATGAATTTAAATGAAATTCTGTGCACTAGTTCTTGAAATACTGTTGCCATAAAACTTTTTGTCCCACGCTACAGACACACATTTTCTAAAAATGGTTAAATTCAGTTCTGGACCTGTCAAAACGTGTAGAAAACCGAAAATTTTTACGAATGCAATACTTTATTTTATTGAATATACAAGAGAGAAGAAATAATTGTATATTGTATATATCAAACAGTTTCATAAAAGAGAGATTTAAAAAAAAAAAAAATAATGTTACCCCCCCCCCCCCCCCCCCCCACACACACACCCGAAATTGCGGTGTAGTTACGCCAGTGTCAGAAAACTTCAAAATCTCTTATATTATTAAATAACATTTATGACACTTGTTTGAACATAATTGACTACAAATATTCTAACAGGAAAATTAGATTTTATCAACATAGTGAAATGGGGCGTTATTCCATATGAATATGCACTTTGGGGATTATTGTAGTGGAAATAGTAACATGAAAATAAACTACGAAATTGACTCCAATAAAATAAATTAATAGATTAGAATAAGATAAATATATCGAACTGAGCGTTGGGTAGCCTATTAGGCGGGCATTTTGTTCTGTCACTGTGTCAAGCTATTGGTCAAATTCATTTCTCTGAACATGAATGAATGTAATATGTTTTGCACTAGAAATTTATGAGAACATACATATAATGGGGAACTGAGCAGAATCCACCTATGCTAACTAGTTTTTTTTTTTTTTTTTTTTAATAATACGTGAACATGTATTGAAGTTTTCATTTTTTGAAAAAGCTCGCTAAGTAGTTTTATAATACGAATAAGTCTATCGTAATTAGAAAATGTAATTTTTTTCCTTTTCTTTAAAAAAAAATATATATATATATATATATATAATTTTGCCAATTAGGTTTCCAATTTTGCAGTTTATTATGATTTGAAAATACATAATAGTTTATGTAAAAAAAAATTCCGCGATTTTGAAGATAACCACGGGAAATTCCTAATGACTAGGCCGATAAGTGCGACCTCGAATCGAACCCGTCATTTCTCGTCTTACAACTTCGCTGGCAAAACCTCTCGAGCATTTGCACTGCCAAAATCAATCAAAAAATAAATAACTGACTCTTTTTTTTTAAATATGAAATTGCGCTCCTTAGCAAAGGTTATTGCATTAATCTCTTAAAATTTCTTTCACAAGTTTTTGTTCAATTTTATTTTTAATATATATATATATTTAACTTGATAAAAAGTAAAATAAAATCAAAAATCGTAGTAAAAACAAAAACAGTTTTCATTTGGTATTTTCTTTTTCTATTGAAATAAATAGACCTCACGTTCTAATAATACAATAATATGCATGCTCCCTTAAATTTAATTGTTTTATTTCCCCCATTTGAGAATTTATTTAAAACCCATTGTACTACATATTATTATTTAACAATACTGTTAAATAATAATGCTGTTATTATTATTCTTATCATTATTTTTTTTTTATTACCTCAAAGTATAGTACATAAAAATCAGCAATTAGGATTATATATATTATTGAGTCTCATATTTATTTTACAGTATATATAAACACACTCACACATATATAATTGTGTGTGTGTGTGTGTTGGGAGGTAAAGAATTTAAATATACATATACATATTCCTTGTTAATTCAAGAACATGAAAGGAGTTAGAAATATCAGTATATTAATTGAGGTTGATCTTTAATTAAACAGTTAAAAATTATTAAATAAATAAATATGCATGCTCCCTTTAATTTAATGTTTTTATTTCCCCCATTTGAGAATTTATTTGAGACACTCTGTACTGCATATTATTATCTAATAAATCTGTAATTATTTAAACACAAACCAATATATGTTTAAAACGGTGATTTGTTTAAATTATATAAATGTAAAAATACAAATATGAAAATTAAGAAGAAATTAGGAAATTCTTGTGAATTAATTACTTTTACAGTACCCCCAATGTAAGCTGAAAAACATAAAAAAGTTTATAACTTTTTTTAAAGTAAAAGGGAAAACAAAAAAAAAGTTTATTAAAAGAATAAGTCAAATTTGTCTTATTTGTGTTCTTTGATAATATATATGTATATTAATAATATGTAATATTTCTTAAAAAGTAGCTTGATATTTAATTGTAAATTGCAAGAATAGTAAAAAAAAAAAAAAAAAAAATAATAATAAATAAACATCTCTTGTGTATTTCTGGAGACTGCTACAATAGATAGAAGAGAACAAATTTTATTGCTTTTATCCACTTTTTTCGCTATCACCTACCGCACAAACCGGTATTATTATCTCTCAGTTTCTTCTTGTCAATCAGGTTCAGGTCAATTGATAACTGTAGATTTTGTTTAATCTATACGGATTACTTTTTACGCCAAATAAAGATACATCACTATCTTTTATAACCCTGCTACCTATGTCTGCTTTAGGGTTGCCAAAGTGATTAACATCAAGTTTCCTGCAATGTAGGTAGAAGACTCATTTTTGTCATCATTGTATGTTTTTAAGGAGATTTCATGTCATAATGCTGCCTTTCATCGTGCACATTCATTTAATGGAAACACAAATTATATAATTAATGTAATTATTGAAAATATGAATATACATCTACCCGAAAATGCTGAAGAAAAGCCGTATGCGTGCAAAGAATGCTTTAAAGGCTTTTCTAATAAAAGTAATCTTAAGAGACATCTGCGTATTGATGCAGAAAAAAAACCTTTTATGTGTACGGAATGTTCTAAAGAATTTTCTTATAAGAGCCTTTTAATGGCACATCTTCGCATTCATACAGGAGAAAAGCCATATGTATGTGAAGAATGTTCCAAAGGATTTTCTCAAAAGAGCCACTTAAGGGTGCATCTTACCGTTCATACTGGAAAAAAATCGTATGTGTGTGAAGAATGTTCTAAAGGATTTTCTAGCAAGGGTAATCTCATGACACATCTTCGCATTCATACAGGAGAAAAAC